>VWYH01002396.1:84787-100858 GCA_013399365.1 Pampusana beccarii | reverse complement strand
AAAGTCCCTTCAGACATAGACTTTTTTGTTTCTTTTGTTTCTGCCTTGAAACAACCCAATTTAGTGCAAGAAACAGAAACTTTGAAAATGTTATCACATCATGTTCAGTGTAACTGCTAGGAATTTGAGAAAAATGAGTCCTAATGCTATCATGTGCACCAAGTATTCTCCAACCTGAAGCAGAGATGGCTACACATAAATAGCTGAAATGCTTCCACAGGGGCCACAGTGAGCATATGCAGCCTTGCTTTATGCGGATGAGTAACACTTTCCGTCATACAGATCAACTGTGGAAGGAAGAGTTGAACTGCCAGGGAAATGGAGATCGTTAATATAGAGATAGGGAAAGAAACTCTGAGAATGTCTAAGCAAGGAAATTCTGTGTATAAAACCAGTCTTAGAAATGCTGGATACGTCATGTCTTTGCTGGCTGTGTTCTAAAACTATACAACTGTAAGATGAAGAGGATGGAGATTTAGGACTGACTAGCTAAGACTGAAGTGAGACTGGGCTAGAATATTCAAAAAAAAAAAAAAAGAAAAACACCTATGACTGAGTTTTGAAGGAAGCAAAAGAATATTTGGTTTTCCTTTCCTAGAATGGAAACTGCTGAATTTTGAGCACCTCTGAAAATAAATGCCAGTTAAAATCATGCTTCCTGATGGAGCAGGTGACGTTCTTCCACTAGAGGCCTGTGGAAAGGACGTATAAAGATTTTAGCACTGTAATAGCTAATGAATTGGAAATTTAGTCTGTTGAAAGAAGGCAAATGTGCTTTTACCGTCTCTCCACCTGTGCCCACACTACTAATATTGCAAGCACTCCAAAGTTAGGGAGAATGATGCAATAAGGTGGCCTGCGCAACTTCCCTTCGAGTCACTGTGTGTTCTGGATAATCCAGAAACAGTGTGGTATTTATACTGGTTTGGGGTTGGGTTGGGATTTGGAGGGGGGAGGGGGGGTGCTGTTTTTTGTTTTGTTGGTTTGGTTTGGTTTTTTTGTTTATTTGGGTTTTGTTTATTTTGGGTTTTGTTCGTTTGTTTTCCTAAACAGCTTTTGCTCTTTAGTTATTGAATAAATTACATAGATGGTTTTCAGACTCATGCCAAATATTAAGCCCCTTTAGAAATCTCACACATCTACACCGTTATACACTTTTCATAGATTGAATGTTGTCCAGTTCCTGAGCGCACATGTCAGAGTGAAGACTGCTCAAAATAAGAAGAAATAGGTTTTCTCATGGTCTTCTCTTAAGATTTGGCATGGTATTTCAGTGTAATTTGTGTGTTAAAGCTCAGACTCCTACAGTTCTGACTTGTCTGTCATTTGAGAGTGAAGAAAGTATAAGCAGAATGAAGTGCTTGCTAATTAGAAATGAAAGTAAGCCGTTATTTAGGATCTGCTTCTCCACTTCTCCTAGCACAGTACAAAGGGAGTAAGGAAACTCTTTTAAATAGTTATACAAAAGGCAGGCTTTCCAGGCTCAAGGAGTATTCAGAGTTGTTTCAATTAAAATACTAAAATGTGAGCTAGTACATCTCATTCACATAGTGTTGGTTTTCATAAGCTTTGCTGTATCAATGAGCAGAAAATCTTTATAATATTTCACAGTCAGGATAAAATTATAAAATGAACATGCGTGACGTGAGGTCTTGGAGGTTTCTCTTATTTAAAGTGTCCAACCTGAAACAATTCCAGAGGTCAGTCTTACACAAGCCTGTTCTTCACATCACTGAGTGAACACAGGCAGTTTGTATCCAAGTGTCCTAACGTTGCACCGTTTGTTTCTGAGGCAGAGCCAAAAAAAGCCCAAACAAACAAGGAAAGGTAAACTGTTTAGCTGAATGTATCCCCTATTCTTCTTGCGGATTTGGGTTTTTTTTTTTTTTAGTCTTCCATGTTTGGTGTGGTGTTGGAAACGATAGACTGTACTTGAGTTCCTTAGTTTATAGTGCATGGGTTGAATACGTTAATACTCTGAGCTTCAATTCTAGAATCAGTTATGATAACTTCATCTTCTGATCAAAGCTTCACTTGTGAACATCACAAAAAAAAGCGGAAGCTTTACTGAACAGTTTTTGTTTAACTTGGCCCAAAACCTTGTGTTTAAATTACAGTATACAATGCTTATAGCAAAAGCTCTAAGTTTTATGGTTAATTTTTCAAGTTCTTCAAAACTGAGCTTTGTATTTTCTTGATATTAGGATATTCATCTTGCAAAACGATTCTATGACATGGCAGCCGAAGCCAGCCCAGATGCTCAGGTTCCAGTCTTCCTAGCACTTTGCAAGCTTGGAGTGATTTATTCCTTGCAGTACGTACGAGAGATCAATGTAAGTAATGCAAAATTAAAAGGAAAAACAACAAATGTACTTTCCATTTTCAAAAGAACCTTGAGTTATAATCTTACTTAAGTAGAAATCTTACCTGAGCCTTCTCAAAATTTAGGGTAGTTGTGTTTTGTATTGAGAAAGTTACTGAAGCTGTGAATCCTATTTCTTATTTGTGCAGTTCTGTGAAACTGAAATGTGCACAGCCAGTGCTCTTCTGTGTTGTTCTTTCCTTGATGAGAATTTCCCTGACCTGTTTGACTGTTCTTATCCATGGCCATCTGCTATCAAAGTGAAGCAGATGATTACAATGACATAATTGCTGTTCAGGAAAGGAAAAAAAAAAAAGAAAAAAAAAAAACAACACAAGCTCAGGCAATCCAGCTAAGTTTGACAAAATTTAATAGTCTTGAGACTGGGGACTTTCAGGAGTGGACAGTCAAACTATCCTAAATGAATTGAGCAGATACCTACACAGCGCTCACAGAAGCTGCCATGCAGAACATGGATATTCCAAGTTTTAAATTGAGAATGACTCTGTAGTACCACCAGATACCGTAGTAAAGCATAAAGTGTGTGTTGGCTAATGTGTATGCACGTGGAAGTCTGATAAAAAAGTAGTTCCATCAAAAGTAACAGTAAAGTCATGCTCTGTATGTGAAAGCCACAGAGCTATGTATCAGGAACTTTAATCTCTAGAACAGAAAATAGAATAGCAGATCACACACAGCATGGCTCTTAGTCTTATTGCCATTTATTTCCTGGTAATTAAGAATGTCACTGATGTTATACTATTTTCTCGGAGAGGAAAAGAGCTACTGAAGTTTTAAAACTGGTACATGAAAAATGTTAAAGTCAAATTTAAAATCAAAGTAACTTCCCATTCTCACTCTTTGACATGCTGATGTGGACTTTTGTTTCTTAGATAAGGGAGGTATTCTCACATATTGATATGGACCAGCTGCTGGGGCCTGAGTGGGACCTTTACCTTATGACCATCATCGCCTTGCTTCTGGGAACTATTATAGCTTACAGACAAAGGCAGCATCAGGCCATTCCCAGAGCAGCGGGGCTGCGGCCGGCTGTGCCTCAACAAGAACCACCACCAGAGCATCAACCGCCGCAATAGCAACGAGAGCCTCACTGAAAGAACTGGATTTTTCCAAACGGAACAATTTTCATTGTGATTTAGGACTTTGGATCAACAATCCCTCCCCCAAAAGAGGCGCAAAGAAGTTTAAAAAAAAAAGTCTGAAAGCTGCTTAGAATGATGCCTTTTTCAGGGATAAGAAAATTATTTTGAAACTGATTTGAATGTTATTTCAGTGCCAATGGAATAACACTATGGCTTTTTCATGGAAACACAAGCGTGCTACTACAAAAATGTTGCCTGCTGTATCTAGATCCTCTTTATTCAGAGTCCTTTTCATCTCCTAGAGAGAGCAGAAGGCTGGCATTGGTTTTTGCCTGCCTGATAGCAGCTGCCCTATATAAAAGTAGTATCAATAATGATTTTATGGCCAATTTAAGTCCAAGAAGCTGAACTATATTTAAAGTTTAAAAAGACTAGAGCTGTATGAACTTATATTCTGATCTGCATCTTAAGTATTTCTACAATCCTTATTTCATTATTTCTTAGTACTTCTTACACTTTGGTCTTTTATGCTGTCTTGGATGGTTTAACATGAATTATTTATAAACTGCAAAACTAAGCCAGCAAACATGCCACTCTGCATTTGTGCTTTTTTGTTTCAAGTATTTTCCTCCACTCTGCTTAGACTAGCCAGTTCTCAGCAGACAGTAGACTAGGAGACAGATCGGGACAGATTGGGTCTGTAAAGCTCATCAGTTGAAAACTATCCACACAGTGCCCACATCTCTCATCCTTCTAAAACTTTTTTGGAGCCTATCTACTTCGCAATAATTCGTGACATAAAAACAAATTGATAGTGTTCCTAAATTGTTTAAGCTTGCTCTTACAAATAGGCTGAGTCTAGGTTGCAGAAGGCACCAGTATTATTGTGGACACTGAAGAAAGGACAGAGCCAGAAATCTCAGTGAGTTAGCTTACTTTTTTGTTTGTTTGTTTTTAGAGGTGGAAGTTCTATATTTAACTTTCAGCAATCCTGTAAGTGATCTGAACTGCAAGAAGGTCTTCCTGCAGCTGAAATGTGGCATCTCATGCATTCATCTGTTTAATGCATCTACAGCAAAGGGCTTCAAAGATGCACACTCTTTACAGAAGGGCAAGGGCTTATGCCAGGGATGCTGCTCCAAGGTTTGGCTGACTGATAAAAATGCTACGATAGATGACAGCAGTGCTCTGGCTACCGCCAGCCTCTCTTGTACCTGGCACACATGAGAAAGTCAAAACAGCATCTCTGGCTGTGCCATCTTGAGGATACCTTGTAACAAGAAAATCCAAAGAGGAAGAAGACTAATGTTCTATGACTTCTTGATACCACCAGGCCAGTGCAAATGCCTTTTAATGAGTGTAACGGATACAACCTGTGGACTGATGTTTTTAGACTGCTAGAGGAATCTTCGCTTAGCCACAATTTTCATTGAACTATAATTTCAGGGGCTGAGGGTGGGAAGCAGCAGGGGAGTAGCTGAGAGGCAAGAAATGCAGAAGTTTTTGTTCTTCTTTACCAATGGCAGTCATGTATTTGTTTCTGTACTAGCATTAAACCCTCTGATTATACTGTCTTCAAGGTGAATGAAATACAAATGAAGAGGCTTTAGCTGCTTTCTGACAAAAGCTGTTGTGTTTAAAGGGTTAATGGCTTCCTTTAATGCGTTTTTTTTTCCAGTGGATTGGCAGCAGTGTATCAATACACTTTATTTAGAATTGAGATTTTGGTGTGGTTTCATACTTGGTACATTTGTAAGGAGACCATTGCACAATATACATGTAGTTTAGAAAAGAAGATAAGCAATCCACTCCTTTGTAAACTGAAATATCATGGATGACTAGTATTGAAATACAGGTAGAACTTCTCGGTACATCAAAATGCTCATGGCAGTTATGTGAAGACAAGTCTTTTATTTTAGTTTGGAGGGTTGCAGCATGTGATAGAGGAATGTCTTGTTCAGTCTTAATCATCATTAGCGGATGCAACAGTATTGAACTTAAATGTAGTGTCTGAAATGTACAGCACTCCCCAGCTGCATTTCTAAGATATCTGTGACTTCTGAACACTCCCTCTCAAGTATTTTTGCCTCTGTCAGTTAATAGCTCTTTTTAGCTTGGCATGAATAAATTAAAGATTATACGGAAAATGTTTTTCAGTTAAATACCATTGGTTCCTTGGTATTGGTCTCTTAGGATATTTGACAATTTTGTTACTGTGTTATTAAAATGTTTTGATTTTTTGATCTACTAGAACTAAATTTTAAAAGCTCTGTCCTGTTTGCATAAGAATCTCTCATCGTTGCTGCTATGTGACAGTCTTATAGCTGACTTTCACTGAACCTGATGCATTTTTACATCCAAGAAATCAGCAGAAGAAAATGATTGAAGATCAGCAAGTTATTTCACTTTAAAGAACTGCTTTTTGAAGAAGCAATAAGAGGAAGTCTTTCTCCTGCTTTCTTCCCTTCCACCAAATTACTACCACTAACTTTTTCAGATGACATTCATTTGAATGAAGTGGTAGTAGGAAAAAGGTATTTACCATTAGTAATGGCGAGTTAACTCAGGGATTAAAGAAACAAATATGTTCTATAAATCAGTTGTCTACAACATGACTTAAGTTTTTGTGACAATCCCTTGCTACTCTGTTCTGGAACATGTATTTTGAAGGAAGTATATTTAACTCTTACTAGCAATATGCTTCTTCTTGTACACTCAGCTTATCAAGCAGCTTTTTTCCTAAAAGAGCTGGATTGCTCAGTTCACTGTAGTGAAGTACTATTCCCTTTTGGTAGCACACAGGTTGTCTTACAGTTTATATGCAGGAGTGTATTAGAAGGGAAACTTGATTTAAGAGAAGCCTTTCTGGGTGTGTTCAGCATGCTTTGAATGGAAAAATTGTGTTCTTTGTCTGTAGTTCCATAGGTCAGAGCCTGCCTGTTTGACCTTCCCAAACACATGCTCTTCCCTCCCTGCACAGGGAGTGGGACTACACAGCAGCAAGCATTGTCAGTGGGAGTTTTATGTGTAAGAAAACTGTGGAAAGATATGGGGGAAAACGTTGTTCTGCATCTCAAATTATTAATCCAACATGTTAGCTGTTCTTGCTGGTTGAAAGAAACGCCAAGCTGTTGAGAAAACAGGATTCTTGTTCATCACTCTGGTGAAACTTGTCCCAGAGCTGTCTGTTAAAATAATTTTCCTTGCCTTATATTGTCCGTGACGGGACAGTGTAATAGAGGATAAGGCCTTTGATATAAACATCCCAAGGAGGCTCGTATGAGAAAGTTTTACTCACCTTTTAGTCATCTTCCATAATAAGTCAGCTGCTCTTATTAAAGAAAAAAGAAAAAACTTATCAAATGTTACTTGTTAAAACATGGGTTGTGAAAGGACTTCTTAAGACTATGCATTATCTAGTTTCCACCTATTATATGCTAGTTTTGGCCTATAAGAGGGGATCACACCTTTGCAAGTTGCTTCCCTTTTAGAAAGGCAACAATGAACTGAAATTCTATTTTTGTTTCAGAGAATATTAAACTAAAACGATTTAGTTTGATTTGAACTACTGCAAATGCATATGGCAAATAGGAGCTATTGGGGGGGAACCCTTTGTTTTTATCAGCTGCAGTTCTTTAAAGGGTCTTGTAGGAGTTTTGTAAATTTATTTTGTATTTAAAATCAGTATAAAGGCTGGTCAAATGTAATATAACTGTGTAAACAAATTCTGTTAATAGAAAGATGTACAGATTCATTTTGTACTGTATCTTTAATCTTGTGAAATAAAGATACCACCTATGTGGTTACCCTCAGTGTTCACAGTGGTTATAACAACAGAGGATGTCAACTGGTAGTTGTATGGACTGATAATGCGTTCCTTCCTATGAGGATACTCACACTTCTTTCACTTTTATTGCTACTCAAAAAATAAATCTGTTCATTTAGGAGGGGCATAGAAAGGAGAATAGAAAATTATGCATTATATCTTCACCTGTGCTAGAGACTTGCCCTCAGAGTGTGTATGTGCAACCCTTTCTTCAGCGTATACAGCATCTACTGTGTGGTTTGAGAACAGTGACCAGTAACTTTGGGATTACTATTGCGTTTCCAATTCTAACACAGGAATAATACAGTGACTAGAAACAGATGCTGGGGGAGTGACTACTCCATGCTGAGAGGTTTGCTCACTTTTCAGGCCTTTTTCCACCCGCCCATCCCTTCAGATTCCACCTGTTGGGACTCCAAGTCCTCCTTCAGAAATTTACAGCATGTTTCTAGAAGATGGGCCCAATTTCAAAGCTCTAGTGATTTCAAATTGGGTCTATCTCTTTGATACACCCTGTATTATGTTGGTTTGCTTTACAATGTGCTTGTTAATTTGGAAGGAAATGGGGAAGGAAAGTAAGGAGTGAAGAAGCAATGATAACAGCTATGGAAGGTGAACTGTCTCAGGCATCAGCCCAAGTTATGTAGTTTTCTGAAGTATTTGGAGGCTTCCCATGTTGTCTACTGCTAACAATAGCCCTTGTTGCAGGTAGGAAACAGAACTAACTGCTGGTACTAAAACCAGTTTGGGTCTGACTGACATAGTCTGAGCTTAGTGAGGTCATCCCTTACCTTCCACTGGAGCCCAGGGCTTGAGATGCATTTGCTGATCTGCTCAAGGGAGGTGGGGTCAGAGGTGTAGATAGCTCACTCTACTTGTAGCCTGTACTCAACAGAGTTGTTTTCTGTGGTGGGAATGGAGTACCAGCTATATAACTGATTGTGGGGTTTGGGCGATTATTTGAGGCTGGTTTTTGTTCATTCAGTGGCTCTTTCTTATAATGTTCCTTGAAAACTAGCATATTTGCTTTGGTTTCCTAGCTTGTTTGGTTTTCTTTGGTGTTTATATTGCTTTATTCTCCTCAATCTTAGACTAAAACACTTCATTTAAAATTCAAATATTAATAGAGAGTATTGTTCGCAAACTCGCAACGCCTGTTTCATTAGAAAGTGTTACTTGGTATAAAGCCAAAATGTTCTTCCTCATATTTAAATGGTCATGAGCTTAATGGCATTTCTGAAGCCTGACTTTAATTCCTACATTTTTATGAAGAATTATTGAGGAAAAAAGTCACTCTAGTCTACTTCATGCAAAAAAAAAAATCGGAAGACTGCAAATTACTTCTTCCAAAGCTAAGTTATACACAGAAATTGAGAGAGAGCAGTGTACCATCTATCCAGGTAATGAGTACTTTAACATCTAGTCTTACTTTTCATTTTCAGAAAGAAAAACAAGTGGAGATGGAGCACCGCTGTAGTTATATTTCAGGTAGCAAGAGGTAAGTGTGATTTAACTTCCACAGCCCAGTAACTGAATTCTGTAGCGAGTCTCAGACAGAATGTTTTTACCTCGAAAGGTATCAGTTCCGCTGTCACGTATTCTGGTAAGCTTTTCTGAGTGCTGCAGCATTTCAGGCAGGTCTCCACTTAGGGGATAGGTTGCTCACATTGTTATTTCTTTGTCACCCAGCTTTTGGGGCTTTCCACATAACCCTGGTTGCAATTCTAGGTTATTGAAAATAACTTGGAAAAATATTAATTTTTTGTTTTGCAAAACACTTAAATTTTATTTCTCCAATTCTACTGTCAGGTGTTTTCCATATTTCTTTCCTTATTTTTTCTCTGCTTGTTTGTTTGTTTCATATTCATGATCTTCCTAATTACAGGCATAAACTGTGCTGTAAAACGAGATGTTCCAGTTCGCATCTGTTATTTATGAATGTGCCTCCATTTCTGTACAAGATTCATACTATATATATTTTTTTAATTGCTTCTAATTAGTTGCTTTTGCTGCAAAAAAGCCTTTGTACCTGGGGTGCGTGTTTGCAGCCACAAGGGGGAATCAGATACTGACTCAAACTTGTGCAAAAATGTTTTAGGTGTCAAAGATAAGGAAAGAAGTAACTTCCACGCTTGCCGTCATTGTCACATCATGGGAGGGTTTGTTTGTGCATGTGTGTGTATACTTTACACATACCTGTATGTGTGTATATCAATGTACTTCAATACACACAAGAATATTGAGAGATAAAGGAGTTAAGTGTTTAGTTGCTTGAGCTTCAGAAATACTTATCAACATGCAGTAATTCAGTACTCTAATTTCTCTCCTATTTGTAGAGCAAAAGTCCAAAATTAGTATCACTGTAGCTTTTGAAAAGATCTGGTAAAGAATTACCTTCCCTGAACTGTTAGAGCTTTTGTAATATGTATAATGTCTCCATCAACCTGCTGGTAGAAAGTGGTGCATCTGGACTATTTGCATCCAGCTGTTTGCCCCTCACATCCAGCTCTGCCGCATCACTCTCCTGCAGGATTAAATCAGAATAACATGTTTTCCATGTTGTGCTTGAAGGAGGAGGGGAGAAAAAACTCAAAATATCTTTCCAGTTATCTTGTCTGTCTTAATGAAAAGGCACCTATTAAAAAAGAAATGCAGAAGCTTTTCAAAAACACCCAGGGGTTTGTCTGGATAGATTTATAATCCAATCAAACCTTAATTGCTGCTTAGGTCTATTAAGCGTGGAACTGTTCTAACTCTAGAAAATATTTTATTCCTCTGTGCTTCTCATCCAGAGATAAGCCAAAAATTGTCTCTTACTGCTCTTCTCTGCCTCATCTTGATCTAATTTTTTCTGCCTTAGACTTTTGTACAAAAATCTTATTTCAGTTGGTTCTCCCCCCATTGCCCTCTTTTTTGCCTGTTGTGCCCCTGATTTTTGTGACTGGAGTGTAGCTTGACTCAGTGCTAGCAACTCCACTAAAAATCCAAATACTCAGCTGCCTTTACCTACCCACACGACGGTCAGACTGTAACAATGTCAGGACTTGATTCTCCTCACAGATGAGGCACTTGCTCTGCCTGATATTAAGAGTTATTTCAGCTCTTTTCTTAGTGTTAAAACTGCACTTGATAGTCTTAGTGGTAGAGGAGGAAGCATGAAACTGAATAATCTGGAACCATACTGTGTCCTCTAATTATTTTTAATGTGGTTCTTTCATATAAAATGTTTCCATGTTCCTATCACAAAAAAAAGTAAACTCACAAAGAGCAGAGTGCCCTAGAACAGGTATCCCTATAGAAATCTATATCCACATTTATAACTAAAAAGCTTTGAGACTGATGTTCCTCTAATCAAATTTAACCTAAATGAAATATATCTAAGCCTCGATTTTTGCATTTTAACTTATCTTGTGTACTGCTTCAGTTTCTCTAATTGTTTCCTCTTTTTCCAATAAATACTTCTCTGATCTTCACTCTCTTTGCTTTTGGTCAGAACTTGTGCTTGTCATTGCATTTTCATAGAAGCACTGTACAAGAACACTGGTGTGGAAGGTAGTGTTTTACTAAGTATTCTGGGTAGTATGGATTTGCATCACACTGTGCCAGACCAATAGTTCTTTGTAATGCTTCTGCTCATTTCAGAAAAATCAGGAAGACCAAAAGCCAGACAGAGGCTGAAGGAACTGGTCCATGCATAAACTCGTTCACAGAAAAGAAAACCTTAAGCAGTTGACCTGCTTCCTGTAAAGCAAGTTTTTCATTGCTATTCATGCTGCTCTGTCTTGCAATTTCTTTTGGAATATTGTGTACAGATAAAACGTGGGTGAGTCAGGCATAGCTTCCAGGACAGTGGCTACTTTAGTGAAGGTAAATCCAGGTTTTCTTAAGAGTACAAATTCTTACCCACTAAAGCAAGTGCAAATGTTCAGCAACAGGTGGTAAAGATCTCTCCTAAAATCACTTTTTCAGTAATGACACCATCTGATTAAATATTTGAGTTGTGCAAAAAATCTGTATTTTACAGTATTTGTTTCTGTCCAATCTCCCTCTAAAGTTTAATAGGCTCTGGGTTTTCCTATATACTGAAGTTCCGTTAATGTCATTTTAGGTGCTTTTACCTAAGACTTTTTTGGTAAAGTTTCCCCAGATCTAAACAACAGTTTTAAAGGAGAAGCTTGCTTGCATTACTAGTATTAAAAATGGATATGTGGAAAAAATCAAAGACACTTCATACACTTTAAAGTCATTATTATGGTAGTTTTAACATCAGCTAAAGCAATATGTGGCATGTTCCAGTTTACAGCTTGTAACTTTGGATTTTAAAAAGGATACTTCTTGGACAACCATCCAGCTTTGAATTCAAGGGCTAGAGGTCCGAAAATCTACGTGTTTGGTGAGTTTTCCGATAGCTGATACCTTTGTTACTGATGCTGTGAGATCAAAGGACTAGAGTTAATGTTTTTTCAGGTTTTATTTAGTTTCATCTCTGGTTCTCATCAAACTGATTATAGGGCTGGACAGTCCATTAGGATAAATAGCCACACCAAAATATGTATACATTTTATTGTGGAATCTAAAGTATAATGTTAAATGTCCGTCTGTAATTGGATAGCTAAAGGTTTTAATATATTTTGCAAATAATTTTGAGTCTGACATGATTGTTGAAATCTGGGAAACATTGCACAGAAGGGAGGTGACTGGAGTAAGAGAATTTCAGACCCAGTGAGATAAATGTGGTGATCTCACTGCATGCAGCTGTGTTGGCTTTTCCTGCCCCTTTGCTAAACAAACAACCTTACTGAGTTTCCTACCAGGAATCTGATCTTCTACTCCATAGAAGGCACAGGGTGCAAGTAGGTAGGGACTTCCCTAAACAGAGCAAGAGAAAAGGGTTTCTTCATTAACTTATTATCTCTCAACTGACAAACGTTTTAGCAAATGCCGTATATTAACCATGTTTGCCTACTCTGGTATCTTGCGTATTCACTGAAAAGCTCCGTAGAGATACAAAAAAAAATTAAATTTTTTTGCACATGTAAAATGTGTTTCCGTTACTGTTTTGTTTTGAGGCCTAATTGTTGCTTTTCAGTTTACAAGCCTTAAAAAGTTTGCTCTTCACTACATCTGTCATTCTTAGTTCAGCTCCAAAAAATAGACTGATAGGAAATACTTTTAAATGTTTCTGGTGATACTACTTCAGCATCATAAAACATAGCTTTCAGAGTAAACAGTTTGCAAATAATCCTTTGGCTGAAAACTGAAAAACTCTATGGTAAATACTGAAAGTTGACAGAAAAATAAATTAGAAATAAATCCCCTTTTTTAACATTTCAACTCCAGTGTCTCATTAGTCCTCTCTTGGGTACGGTGGAATGTGCTAGAACACGATAGACTATGTCAATTTAATCTACTATTCCTTATCTAAACACAAAAAATAAAATATTCATTTCCACTGTCTCCTCAGGATTTTTATATGCCAAATCAGAAAGCTTTTCTTCCATCTACAGGAAAGAAATGTTTCATATTATGTAAATGAACATGTTTGCTAAGTCTGTAACTCTCCCTTTGCTTCTCACATTAAGCATTTGATTCCTCCAGTAGCCATAACACTCCTTACACTGCTATTCTGCAAACTCTTCGACTGCTCGAATGGCAGGCAGAACGTGCTCTGCAGCTACCGATTACTTGGTTTCTCTGTTACGTGGCAAAACAAAGGTTGCTGGACAGCTGAGCAATTTCTTTCCTTGGAGTAAATGTGGATGGGAAAGGAAGGTGATGGCTTGCCGTTCTGGAAACAGCACCTCCGTCCCAGAGCTGTTGGCTTTAAACTAATCTTGCCATAGCTGAGATGTACAAATACCCAAACCCCTCCTGCAGTACGATCCGCCCAGCCTGCCTGTATCAGCTGGAGCAGAGACTGCTCCCATGCATCCACGTGTATACAAGGTAAGGAAGCAAACAAACTTTGGCACAACCCATTTATTTTCTCTTACAGCTCTTTGTGTGGTGACAATATCACCTGTGGGCTGAGCAGCATGTGTGAACAAACACTCCTCCGAGGCTGCACTCTTTGTCACACAGTACAAAGAATATGGGAAGTACAGACTTAGTCATGGAAGCACAGCTGGATAGGTAAAAAATCCTGGAAGTGTTTTAGTACATTTCTGATTTGGGCCTCTGTTGAGATACCACTAAGGGTTAAAATCACTTTCCAGAGGCTGCACTGCCACTTCCTCACTTCATCAATACAATGAAATGTATTTCATTCTGTTACCTGGTGTAATTCAGTTAAATCTGCAGTAAAGCTTGCATGAGACTCACTGTTGGTTTATATTGGAATAAAATAGCATAGTTAAGAGTTTTCCAAGATGTGGTGAATTATTAGCATCATCTTTATAATGAAATACTAGAACCATAGAATCATTTCAGTTGGAAGAGACCCTCAGAATCATTGAGTCCAACCATAACCTAAGTCTAGCACTAAACCATGTCCCTAAGAGCCTTGTCTAAATGCCTTTTAAGCACCTCCAGGGATGGTGACTCCACCACTTCCCCGGGCAGCCTGTTCCAATGCCAAACAACCCTTTCCATTAAGATTTTTTTCATAATATCAATATTATTTCATTAATATTTATTAATATTTAATATTTCCTAATATTAAAAACTAATTATTTCCCAACTTGAAAGAACAAAAAATCAGGTGATACGTATATTCAAAATTGTACATGTATATTCAAAGTTTTAAATTAAGAAACATCCTTTTCATCAACCTTTAAACCATCTAAAAGGCTATCAGTAAAGGACAGCAAATAGGAAAACATAACATATTTCTAGTGCTGAGTCTTCGTTACAACCTGATTGATGAAATTCATGCAAGACATGGCAACCACTGCCACTGTTGGACTGTTCTTGGTTGCATTTGTAGCTGCCTTTTTGACTCCAGGCTCATAGTAGAGCTGTGAAAAGTCACTCTCTGATGGCTGAGCCTGATGCTGTTGTTCAGAAAACAAAGGAGGAAAAGAAAAAAAAAAAAGGGGGGGGGGGGGGGGGNGGGGGGGGGGGGGGGGGGCTGGGGGGGGTGTTCAGGACTTGACCAAAACCAGGAAAGGATTGCTGGCCTTGGAGTCTTTTTGTAGTCAGGGTTTCTCCCAGGCCGGTACCTCAGAGGTCAATGATGTCTGGATCCTGGATTTATTGAAGATGGGAAAGATAGGGGGAAATAATTAGAAAACTAATCTGTAGTTCTTCTGGCTCATAGATTAATTATGAGAAGAAACAAAGCCA
Source organism: Pampusana beccarii (assembly GCA_013399365.1). Classification (NCBI taxonomy): domain Eukaryota; kingdom Metazoa; phylum Chordata; class Aves; order Columbiformes; family Columbidae; genus Pampusana; species Pampusana beccarii. Next base: position 86,283 of record VWYH01002396.1, on the reverse strand, counting down.
CCAGTTGTACCTGAGCAGAGCTAGCCAGTGCCCTTGCTGAGGTTAACCTTCCCACATGTACATGAGCGTGGCCACCAGCCTAAATCCGCCCTGGCCCACGGGCAGTATGTGCGACTAAACATATTTTTCATGACTAGTTTTGTTTGGGAAATCGATATTTTATACGGCTAGAGTAAGACTCGGCATGATCGGCAAATGCTGTTTGGAAACGTTGGCGTTATTTTCGGTGTTATTTTCTCCCCACCACCTCTAGCCGGCACTCCTGTCAACGCTTTGTGCCAGGGGACGGTCCCCGCCCCCAGCCCTGGATCGCAGGGGCTTTGTTTTTTTTTTTTCCTTGAGGGGCAATATACGTTTTAATGCATGTCCGCAGACTACTGTGTGCCCATGGTAAACCTCCAGCCTTCTTTGAAAGCTCCTTCAAGGCAAAATCAGGTGACCCAGATGTGCCAAACTGCCAAGCGTTAACATCAGTTCTCATAATTGCCTGGTTATCTTGCACTTTTTGGTTGAGATTTGCCCTGTGTTTCACAAGAGCACTTTAAAAACTGTTAGTTCACCTGGAGAAGAGTTAAACTTGTGTAATATATCTTTATTTATTTATTTATCTATTTATTAGTTGGTCCTAAATACTAATTATGGCCGTTATGATGACGTTTAATGCAAATGTTAAGGTTATTAACATTTTTCAGTTCGCAAGGTCCCATTTTCTGGGAAGCTCTTTGGTGTCTTGTCAGTTCCTCAGCCCTGCAGAGCCCTGACCCTGCTGCCGGGTGCACAGGTACCCAGGGCGCTCACCTTGCTGGGTGTGGGGCGCCCCTTCCTTTTCCGTAACTTGCCTTTCATTAGCAGCCTTGGAGTTGTGGCATAGGGTTAGAAATGAAAGCCTTCATAAAGACATTTGCATATGCAAATTGCGACCTGAAATCTTTAAAGGCAGAAGGAAGATTAGTGTTCTAATTTATATTATTAGGTCTGTAATACTACTACAACTTAACAGCTTTAAAACAATTCGGTTCATCGGTATTGCAGTTAACTTTATTAGTCGTGATTAATACATAACTTGTGGGGGGGGGTATTTGCTGATCTGTGAAATCCATCAGGGTCTAACAAAAGCATTGGGACACTTATTAATTTATATCAGAATCATCAGTTACAAATAACTCATCACATTTAAGCATTTAAGAATGCCCGTTGAATGATCCTGATCAGAATGATTTGTTGTATTACATTTTTTTACCTACACATTTACATTTATTTTTGCTTTTCTGTAAGAGGAGGGTACCCCTCAAGCAGGGAACCGCTTTGAGCGTGGACTTTGAATCGTACCTAAAAACAGACCATGGCAATATTTAAATGCGTTAATTCCGGGAAAAGAGAAACAGCCGCCTGTTCCAGCCCTTCGCCCGCGTCCCCTCCGCGGCCGCACCGGCGGCCGCACCGGCAGCTCCCCCGGCAGCTCCCCCGCCCGCAGCCCCGCCGGCTGCCGCTCGCAC
>VWYH01002396.1:0-84636 GCA_013399365.1 Pampusana beccarii | reverse complement strand
TGCGTGCCCGGGGCCGCCCGGCCGGCCCCCGCGGGGAGGAGGGTGCGCGTCCCCGCGCTCTCGCTGCCGGCCGGGGCAGGGGCAGGGGCAGCGCGTCTGCGGGCAGCGCTAGCGCGGCGGCTGAGGACAGCCAGAAACCGGAGCCGCGGAAACTGGAGCCCAGGGCAGGTGGTCCTGCTGGCGGAGCTGGGGCTGCTGCCTTCCCCTCGGTGCGTTCGCTGCAGCTTTCCCTTCTCTGCGGCTCGGCCCGAGGGGCCGGCCCCAGGTGCAGCCCCGGCGGGGCTGAAGTTTCCCCTCCGTCCTCCAGCCCTTGTCCCTGGCCGGGGCTGCTGGCACCGCTCCCAGCCGGAACCACCGGGCCCGTGTTTCAACCTGGCCCTCCTTGGTCCTTGCACCCTTCTTCGTGGCTGTTTACCATGACGGCCGGTTGTGACAGGCATCCTAGCAACCCCCAGCCATCTCCTCCCAAATGAGTGCGCTCCTCTGTTAGCTGGGATAATGCACGCTGTGTTCCCGTGCGAGCTCCAGCGGCCGCGGAAGGGTTAATGAGTCATTAACAGCAGCGTGTGGAAGCTGCTTGTATCCACCTACCCCTCAGCTGCTCTGTGCAATTACTCATGTTTTGGATTTTTCCTTTCTTGAGTCTGCTGAATTGTGCTGGTTTTGAAATGTTTTTCTGTGGTTAAGATATTGAAAGGCAGAGAGAAATCACCACTCATCTTTCTGTCGTCTCGCTTGAATACGCTACATAAATTATAGGTTAAAAAAACTCAAATTATCTACTTCCATGCAGTGTGGATTTTTGTGTTGATATATGACCAGACAGCCCCTTCCCTGCACATTAGTGTAGCTCATGTGTTTCTTTCTTTCTTCTTCAATATCCTTTCTGTACTGTAGCTCCATTTTTCTTTAATTGTTATGTTGACTAATTGACCGTAATCAGTTTTTCTGCTTTTGTCCCATGGTTTAATCCTTTTTGAGACTTCATTTTTTCAGAGAGGAACAAGTTTAAAAAAAATGCTCGATTGCTTGACTAAAGCAGGTGATGCTTTACAGCTCACATCTTCTGTACTTAGTTGGGCCTTTTGCTGGGAATTATCCTTAGAACAACTTCATGGTATTGGCTTGAGGGCATTTTTAGTATTGTCAGGGCAGAAATTTGGCAAACATTTGCTTTTTTACTTGTGAATCAGCTATGAATCATTCTTGTCTTCCGTGAAACGTGTGTTTTGTAAACTTACTAGTTTGGGCAAGTAAATTTCAAGCAACCAGTTGATTGCAAAGTGCTTATGTTCACTAATTGTGGCATGTGACTGATTTATTTTTTTGTTTTCTATGCCAAAATGACTGAAACATACCTTGTGTTACACAGACAAGTGAGATCTGGACTTTGCCTTGAGATTTTCCAGATAAACAGGTTTATATTATCAAATGAAGTTTGTGTTATCACAAATAAGCCTGAAGAGCAGTTTCCTGGTCTCCAGTGAGATGTATTATATGGGTTTATGCAAGGCATAGGGCTTTCCTAAGCCTGTAGTTTCCGAATGGCTAGGTTCTCTCTTCTCCAATAAGTTTTTGACTGATTACAACATAAAGTGGTATTTGCTATGAATTACATTTAATCAGTTATATCATGCTTTTTTCAGGTATACATTCCTGTAGAACATTAAAGGCTTTTCATTATATTCTTATGGAGATCTCAAGTACAAAGCAAGTAGTGATAACTCCCAAGCAGACCTAATGTACCGTTTTCTATAGATGTAGGAATACAGCTGGCAACTTTAGTGATGGCTGCTCTTTTGTAATTGTAGCTTTTAAATTATTTTTAAAATATTAATACTGCCAAGAGCAGGACCAATAAACTTTCCAATAAGAGAAAAGTTCAGATTTTTTTCTTCTCTCGCAAGTTGCACTATATTGCAATTTTGACTAGTTACGATTCATGTCCTTAATTGTCATTAAGAACTTAACAACATAGTTTGGTCTTTAACTGCAGGTCTCTCCTTTACATGAGCTGCTTGGATACCCCATTGCATCAGTTGCATAATTAATACCCTGCTCTGAGGTTGGTGTAGGCAACAGCCCGAGGGACACAAGGTAAAAAAGCAGCAGCTACGTCTCAGTAGTGGCCAGCTCCCCATCTTGAGCCCTTGGTGTGCTGCCTTCCCAGCTTTCGTGTTGAGAACTGGCAGCTGGCACAGTTGCCTGGTTGAGAAACCCAGACTGTGTGTGGGTTAAAACCATATTGTGAGTAGGCTAAATACATCGTGTTTATAGAGTTCTTGATTTTCAGCTGTCTCGAGTCTGGCATCAGCAAATGAAGATGAGAAATGGTGTTTATGCGTGTAACAAATCTCTCAAGATGCTGTACTCTGCAAGGCTTTTGTTGCCCTTGTAGAAGTGATGGCTTTTCCAGTCAGCGAGGCAATTGCCAAGGTGGCAGCAGCTACAAGATCACAGCTTGTAGATTCTCCTGCGCTGACACTCTGCTCCTGTTAGTACCGCGTCCTCCTGCAGCTTTTAACCCGAGCGTTGCACTGAGGCTTTGTGCAGAGCACCTCTCAATGCTTTTTGCCAGTCAGCTAACAAAATAAGAGAATTTTAAATTGTTGAAAAGCCCTGTTCTTCAGGGCAGGCAGAAAGTAAAGGGTTTGGCCTCAGTCAGAAGCTTTTCAACAACATGTTAGCTTTCTCTTTGAAAGTAGAAGGAAAAAAACCCATCAGGAAATAAGCTATAGATCTATAAGGATTCATGTGATAGAAGCAATCTCCTAATGTGATCTTGGCCATCTAAAACCTGGATGTATCTAATCTAATCACTTAAGCTGTCTCTGCAGTCAGCAAGGAAAGAGAGCCTTTGGAAGGCAATCCTTGGGCAATCTGTCTGCACTATTAGTTGCATTACAAAACCAAAAATCTGTAAAGTACTCAATGGCAAACCCAGATTTTTTTGTCCTCTGATTTCTTGGTGCCTTTTCTTTGCAATCTGACCATGCTGGATGGTGTCTTAAAGGGTTGCAAGTTCTGCTAATGGGTGTAGTAACTTCACAAGTGGTTAACCTCAAGGAAGGAAGGCCTATCTCTGTATGCGTTGGGTATGAGCGTATGTTGTCTTCAGGACTATGGCTGTAATAGTGACCAGATGAATTTGAGTCCTTGGAAGTACAACTAGAAGCCTTACAGCTCAGCTCCTACATCTGCAAACATTAGGGGTTAAATATTTGCTTCTTGTAGACAGTGAAAGTTTTGACAGGATTTCAAACAGGGCCGGAGATCCATCTGAAGGTGTCTGTATGGGTAAGATTGCTTCCCAGGTAGCGATTACAAATGCCCTATTGGCTTCTGTGGTCAGTTTTCACTGTCTGTCTTTTAAATGTACAAATAAGGTGAAGAGTGCGGAAGGTCCTATTTCTTCCAGAATTTAAGGTATAAAATTTCAGAGATTGAGATTGAAAAACCTGGGAAAGTGCGGTTCTGTGGAGATACCAGGGACAAGCATCGGTGTTCCCTTCTTTTCTGAAAAATTATGGCTGCAAATATGTTAGTGGATTAGTTAGGACAGGAATGCACTTTTGAAATTCATGTCCTGATCATCTGCACTTATTGCACTTCAGTTTGCATCACAGAGCACATAAACTGATTTCGTTTGGTTTCTTTGAGCCAGACCTCCAGGCACTCATTGAATGTGCTCCAAGTGCTAATGCAAATTCATTCCACAGGGTCAGATTAGAGATAATTGGAAGTAAAAAGCCACAAAAAAAATAGTGTGAAAGCTGTGCCCTTAATGGCAAATATTTCACTCTACGGCTCTGCTCCTATTGGTGAAGCTTTACACTGCTTGCTAGTCTAAACTCAGGATATAGCATCTGAAGCAACTTGTTTTCAGTTACTTAAATATAACATAATCCTTGGTATGTATTTACAGAAAAATATGAGGCAAAATACAAACATGATAGCCTAATGTTAAAAAAGTTAAGAGAAGACAGAAATGCATGTGTCCCTTAGATAGCTATAGAAACAAATAGTGCTTTATTAATAGAAAATAGTTTTGTCAGAAGATGGTTATTCAAATGTATAGGTTTCTCAAACATCAATTTAGTAGATATACAGTTGGTGAAAGGGAGCCGTAAAATTGAAGAGCTTTTGCCCTCACCCATCCTGAAAATCCTTCGATAGGTAATTTTCTGATAGTAAATATTTCCTAAAATGTTGAAAATACTTTCTCAGCAGTGATATACTGAAGTTTATCAGTCCACTGCAGTGACATGTCTAGAAATATGTACAACATTTTCCTGAAGTTTACACACTTATTTACTGAAGAGGTCATGCTACATGAACATCCTGATGAGTCGTGCCCTTACTTTAAAATCAGTGCTTGGTGGTTTCATCTCATATCGCTCAAGCACATTCATACGAAATGAGAAATAAGTCTCTGAACATCAAACCACTGCTGAAGTGCCTCTTGTTCATTCTTTGCAGGGTGAGGCAGTTGTTTTGTGTTTGATACTGACAGGGAAGGTGAGATAGACAGATTGTAGTCCTACTAATGTGCTTCACTGTAGAAAGTCATTTATCTTGGTTATTTAATGTGGCTTTTAAGCTTTGTTGCAGACATATCCCTCTGCAAAGACAAACTCAGTGAAACTCCTAGGAAAGAGACCTGAAAAGAAACAAATAGCCTTAGAAGTGATGAAGGAGGGAGCCAAAAAGCAGCTTGGGAAAGCGTCCTGGAAGTGAATGTGTGTATGTGCACAAGTGATCGGGACTGATCTCCACAAAAACAGCATATCTATGAAAGGGGAAATTGAGTATTGGTACAATATTATTTTTGGCCGTGATTCAGTTGTCCTAATTTAGGCGTGAAAAAGCCATGCAAGCCTAAGTTAGTTGCCACAGGCTTTCTGGAAGGGGATTCACCTCGTTTGAAAATAGATCAGAGGAAGGATCCTCTGGAGGTGTTGTGTTCCTTCTGTTGACTGTAAACAGAGCCTCAGATGACTATCTCACATGTCTAACTCTGGGTGACCAGAGTTAACTGCGATGTGATTCATCTTGCTTTATTAAGGTAACTGAACTGTCCTAGCGCAGTTCCTTTGGCTGGAAACAGAGTTGAAAACTGACCAGGATGCTTCAGGGTCCCATGAGGATGCTCTAGTAGCACAAAACCGTTCTGATATTCAAGGAGCAGGCAGTGTGCTCTGGGGCTGAGACGGAAAGTGGAGCTCCTGGGCCATGGGCAGCAGACCTGCCTGGTAAGTTGGAGAGAAATGGTGACTTCTTGCTGAGCTGTGTTTCTTGTTTTGTTACACTCATTTAAGCCAAGTTTTAGTTGGCATTTATAAATATGAATATTTATAGACACTAATTCTGTCTGTGGGCTCCTGGGTTTGCCAGCTGTGAAATGAACTGGATTACCTTTAATTTACTTTTGAAAATTGGGGTGATGTGGCAGTGGGTATACGATATAGTAATTTTGTTCTCTTTCCATCAAAATCAGAGGCCTCTTGTGAACAGAAGGTACCATTTTGCAGAACTGCGTGGTGGTTTTGTGGTTGGTTGGTTGATGGAAACACATGGAAAAAGCACTACTAAGCATTTTTGAAGATAAAAAGTATTACTAGCTGCATAACTGAAACTTTAACTGGTCAAGCTCCACAGCACAAGGCCAGCTTGTTTTCTAATGAAGTAGTTTCGATGGAACAGCTGTGGGGAAGAATTTGGCGTATGAAGTTTAATGATTAGTTGCTGTTTAATTGCTAGCTGCTTCAGAGGACAGAAACTTACCACCAGAAATGCTCCTGTTGCTTCCAGTTCACCAGAGTTCAGATACTTACCTGGCTAAAAATTACATCCCATATATCAAAATTATATATGGTGGCAACATCAAGTTTGTGTTCTCAAATTATAAGGTACATGAGTTCAGCATAAGGAATAAGTTCTCAGCTGATAGGCGTATGGAATTTTTGGGAGTATTCACTGCCAGAATCTCCAAGGGGTTAAAATGGAGGTAGAATAGATTGGGCAGATCTGGGCTTTCCCCTCCTAAGTCAGTCGTCTCCAGCCTCTGCAGTTTCATTGTTCAAGTCTCTCTGAATGGAGGCGGCTGTATTAGTTTACCACGCTTCATGTGCACTTGGCGTTTGGCACCAGCATTCGCCTTTTACCAGAAAAAATGGCAAATGCTCCCTGTATTCAATCCAATATGAAAACGCTTGGAGCTAAGACTGATGGAGGGTGGCTGCAGATGTTTGGGAGCTGCAGCTCCAAACAGCCATGAGGCTCTTCTGTGACACTGAAACAGCCACTGACTTTCAAGTTTTAATCCCTTTTTTTCAGGAACTTTGTCCTGAAAAAATGAACTTTTTCTAATTCTGCTAATTTTCAGTAGCTTGTAACATGCTTTTGTGTGTGTCTTTGTGAATTATGCTGGTGTCAGATTTACAGTTCTGCCAGTGAGTCACTGCCAGTCCTGGCGAGAGAAACAGAGAGTCCTCTTCCCTTTGAGGGTCTGTGCCTCAAAAAAAAGAAGAAGATAAATATCTCAAATATTCTAAAATCTACATGCCTGCATCCCACTTTCAAAACTGGTCCACTGGGTGGGGCAGTCTTTGCCAAAAGTTGGCCAGACTCAGCTTCCCCGGAGCTGGCGGGAGAGCCGCAGCGCCGTGTTCACGTTGCCTGGAACTGGTATTTCCACATATCGTAGTGCCGTGCAACCGAGACGTGTGGTGGGCTGAGGCTGCAAGAGGCTGGGTGGGGAGGCGGGGGACCCGGCTGCATCACCTCCATGGCCACAGACAGAGCGAGGTCCGCGAGCAGCCGTGCTGCCAGACCCCCTGCACTGCCGGCGGTGGCACCTGGGAGGGACTGCATGGGGGAGAACACCCGATTCCAGGCCTTTTAATGAATAAACGCCTTGCTGGTATTGTCTGAGTGCCCAGCATCCACCTCCATGTCTGCAGTGCTTTACAGTGATTTCTCGATGAAGTGAGTGAACTCTTCCTTAAGATTATTGTGCTTTGTTTTCCTGACCAGAATCCAGAGTCTTCAAGGCAACAGTGATCCTGTCGCTTCTGCGGGCTTGGGTGGCAAGGGAGTTTGGGGTTGTTTTTATATATATTTATATATACATACTTTTTTTTTTTTTTGGTACACTGTTGCTCTACTAAAGCACACAGATAACACAAACCAGGTCATGGATAAGTCAGGCCCTATGCCTCCTTTAAAGAAAATTACCTTTGGGTTACATAATGTCAGGCAGCACCCAGGAATGTAACATGAATGAAATTCTTGCCTAAATATTTGGGAGGCAAGATGCTGTGTTACCAAGTCCAGTTGAGAGCTGAGTGTGTTCCTGACTTCACTTGTCTTACCATGTGACTTTCATCTTTCAACTTCCGCACACATAATTTGGAAGTGTAGGTAAATAGAACATACTTCTAGATATATAGAATGGCTGGTCACCTAATGCAGCTAAACTTTATGTGGTTTAATGATAAAACAAATGTCTGGTATTTGAAACTGAGGAGTCAATTGTCTGAGAAGGAAATGTCTCACTGTAGGTTTTTCTTTTTCTTTTTTTTTTTCTTTTTTAGAGTATTGATTTGGCGTAGCCAGCTGAATTATTCTATATCCTCAAAACATGGAATTTTGAAAGATCAAACTACATTCCTATTTCTGTGTGTAAACTGGAGATTTTTTTCATGTACCTATAAATAGCAGTTTGTTTATTTTTAGTTGCTGTGTATACCACGTACAAGTACACACACCTACCGCATTTGTGTACCAGTGGCTCAAGCCAGGCATCCTGGTTTATGGTCTGCTGGCTGACAGCCTCACAAATGCATCAGTGCAATAACTGTTTGAGCCATTCTAAGCACTGTGAAACCAGGCACTGTGCCACACTGTGGGAGCTGATTCCTATGAATTTCAGTGTATAACACCACATATTTGTCAGCAACCTGAATGCTTTGTAACTGGACGTTTTTGTCAGATTAAAAGATGAGCATCTCACGGAAGCCATACAAGAAGGCTGGTATTAAACATATGATGCTATTGAGCAGAGGTGCAGCTGGTCCTTCTTCCCTCTGTTGGTATTCAGACTTGCAGCAGATCCGCTTGCAGTTTCCTCAGCAAAATACCGAGTCTAATAAGATATGAGTGGTTTGCTGCCTCCATGTGCCACAGGGATCCGCCTCTCACCGTGTGCTCCTGCGGCACTTACATGATCTCACGCAGACAGATGGCACCGTGCCTTGGCTTCCCCGTCTGGCAGGCAGCAGGTCACCCGCTGTCGCACAGGCACAGCTGCCGGTCCAAGGAAGCGGCAGTGCCCTAAGGATGAGCAGCCGCTGCTCACCAAAGGGTCGGTAGTTAGAAAGCAGAGCACTGAGTACTCTCAACTTCATTTTCAGCAAAAGGCTCTACGCTTTTGCACGAGAGGAAATCCACCTCTTGTGCTCTGTTCCCTGCGAACTTCCGGAGGTGAGTAAGCAATGCCGAGGAATGAATGGTACCTCTGCTGTCGCCTGATGGACCCTGCTGTCTAAGTATGGGGCTGCTGACAGAGATGCTACAAAACCGCAGCTTTTTTTCTCCCCTGAAACATGTTTTATTGTTACTAACACTGCTTATTAGTTCGTGTTAGTAAAAACAAACAAAAAAACCCAATAAATGCAAACAACATAAAAAAATGCAGGATTTTCTCATGCCCTCTGTCCTACATCATGCTAGTATATCATGTATTATTTCGTGTTTTGACAATTAGAAAAATACAATTAAACATAACTTCATTAGGCGATAGTGATGCAAACTATTTCGTACTGTGTGTGAATTTGACTTGTCAAGATCTTTGTTTCTACTTTATATAAGGAGTTTTTTGTAGTAGTATATAAAATACTGAGTCCCTTTAAATTCAGTCTTTGCTCAAGCATCTTTTTTTTCCAGAATTGATTTTCATTCTCTTGAAACAGGGGTGGTCACACTAGATGAACAGCACCATCGAGTCTAATGGGCCTATATTTAGAGTGTCTAAAATAAGGGAGTGACAGCAAATGTGATATTTGTGGGTTGCCCTGGAGGGCTGCAGTGTCCTGGCATCACACTAAGTTGCATAATCTTAATTGGCTCTCCAGACACTAGAAACGAGGAAAGACCAGTTGGATCCTCCGAGGAATTTTCTGCCAGGAAGGACTTGTACCCTGGGATACCTCTTCCGGAGTATTGTTTTTTGTCTCGCTGTAAAGAATCAAGCAGGAGTTCCTTAAACTAGGAGACAGCCTCACATTTTAGGGTTGCTTTTATATATTCACCATCAAACAGGATCTCCCTTATAATAAAAATCCCTTTTTAAACTCTGTTCCTTGGAAAGGTGATGCTGATAAAGCGTAGAAGTTATAAAAGATGTTACATGGCAGTATAGTTATATAGAAGTTATTTATATGTAGTTTTTAGCTATATGGAAATACAGAGAAGGCTTGAACAGAAGATGGCTTTCTTGCTCAGTGTTCCCATTTCCCTTTCCAGCCAACAGTCAGCACAGGAAAACTTCTTTGCTTTCTTTCAGGACTGCATCAGTTCTTCAATGGTCCTTGTCTCCTGATGCTTTCAGAGTTGGATTCTATGTTTTTCCCTCGGTCTGAATCTGTTCCCCCGTTCTGTGCACACTCACAGCTCAGCTAGATGAATGCCCATCCTCTCTGCAGGCGTACAGCCTCCAGTGAAGCATCTCTGTCTACAGAATCCAGTTTCTGCCTGGTCTTGAATGTGGCTAGTGTTTGAGGCTTCACTGCTCCCCCCACCCTCCCAGCTTTCATAGTCCAAAATGAGATAAACCGGTACTGATTGATGGCAACTAATTATACCCACCATTTTAGATACTTTTTTTTCACCTAACGTTTAGCATAAACCATAGCATTAATTCAGTTGTAATTCAGAAGATAAAGCCCTGACTTTCTTAGTGCAATTGAAAGCAGGCCTGAGGCGCAGGAAGGATTATGCTGGCTCTCCTTTTACTAATGGAGGTAGGATCAATTTTGAGTTTAACAGTGAATACTGGTAAACCAGTAATTTGTTGTAAGGTATATAGGCAATGCTGGAATGTTAGTACCTGGTAGAACAGGATGGCATTTCATACAAGTCAGGATGTGCATTTACCAGAAGAGTGTTTCTTATCCAGCACAATATTCCAGTAAATTTACAATTGCTTACTCACTTCCCTGTTATACTTGTCACTAGTCCCAGTTTAGAAGAAGGATAGGTACAGACAGGGCTTTGTGATCTGTGTTTGCCTCTTGAGTGCTGCTGCCTTCAGTGATGTTGGGCTGCAATGACATAGTTGGTTCAAGGGTGATTAATAATAGAACATAATGTTTTTTACATCAGTGAGGTAACTTGAAGACCATGCCTTGATAATCCTCACAACAGCAAATAAAGTACAATGGCTTTTGGAGGGTTTGGTGAATGGAATACATCTGGCTAGTTTGTCTATGCACAGTTTAGGCAAGAACATATGAAAGCATTGATATCCGATGTGCAAACCAGGGTGCTCAGTGGGAGCTTTCTTCTGACAAACATGTTTCTTGTATGATTCACTTTTTCAGACTTAAAAGAAGAAACCGTTTTTTAAACCCAGTTCCCTCCCCATATTATGGATTTGGACCATCACTTGTTGTAGCATTACACTGTGCAATAGTTGTGCCTATTGCAGATTCACCATCCTGAAGCAGAGAAAGTCTGTGACGTAATGGTTGGGTGCGGAGGCTCTGGGATCAGGGTGCTGCTCTGGGGTTTTGCCTGCTGGAGGCCTTCAGGAGACAAGGAAGAGCAGCAAGGGCCGTGCATCCACGCTCTCCTGAGGGGATGCTACCAATCCCCCCTTACTGCATTTCCATTTCTTACTGCCTACTGCTGTTACCCATGGAATTTCATTGAACAAATAAAAACCTGATCTGTAAAGAGATTTCGAATTAGTCTGACCCTTGGATAGTCAAAGCCTTATATTAGCGTTTTGCTTGTTTTTCTCTTATTTATGCAATACTGACTGGAAAAAAAAAAGCCATATTTAAGAGGTGCAAATGATCTGCTAAATAAATTGGCCGGTTGCCTATTTCCTGTGATCTTTTCCCAGTTTGGTTTTAAAGCAGTGTGGTAAGAGAAGTATTTGGCTGATCTTTACCTCAGATTCTAGTTTGCATTGGAAGGCTGGCAGTTTGGGAAAATATCCTTCAAGTTTTAATGCAATTACATGACTGGAGTCTTCAGTTACACTGTGAATGCGTCGTGGACCCACAGCAATCTATATTTAGAGCCCTGAAATATAGCACTTCTACTTTCCCAGTGTGACTGGGATGTGACCTATCACTGCCAAACATTTTGTCTGGCATGCTCCCTTAGTTTCTGCCTGTTATACATTACTTCTAATTGTAAGGAAAAAAAAATAGATTCCCATTCTTTTTCTCTATTGCTGCCCTTCTACAGTGCCTTTCTAGATTTCTCAAGCTCTTGGGAGTACAAGCAAGAGAAGGAAGAGGCTGTACAATTTTCCTTCAGTATCAGGTTTTGAATTGCGCTAAATAGTCTCTTGTCCGATTAACTCTCATTATATGGGGCATCTAGAACCCATGAAGTATTTCTAAGGCATGGCCTCAGCAGAGGGAGAGGGACCATTGCCTTCTGAACAGCCTGGTCTTGCCTGCAGGAGAGCAGCTTAGGTGTTTGCTCTCTCTCTGGAAAACAGAAAAGCTTGTGCGGCAGATGAATTGCATTGTAGAGAAAACAGCAGCTGTTGACCTTTCAGATATTAGCCTTGATGCGAGTATTCCTGAGGGAGATGCCTATGACTTTCTTACCAACACGTCCCCTACAGCCTCTCTTTTCTGACTGTCACACAACGTGAGCTTCCAGCAAAGCTGAGCTCATTGCAGGGCATGGTCTTATGTGTGGTGGTCAGGTTTGTGTGGCCTAGAGAAAATAAGGGCATCTCGGGTCACCTCAGCTTTAACACCAGTTCTGTCGCTGACTTATGTGGATTTAGTCAGATCGCTTCATATCTGCTGTAGTAATTGTGTATGGCTGTTAATTAGAGTGGCTGCACTGGGTCGTGTGCTCAAGGAAAGCCCCACCACTTTACTGTTGTCCAATGTGCCAGATGGTTATATTGATCTTCAGTACCTACTTTGCCTCACTTCATCTCTGCCTAAAATTGCCAGTGGACAGTAGTAACCACCTACCTTACAGTTGCATGAAGTGGATTTGGCCAGGCTCTGAGGACAACGCGCTACCAAGGCTGTTGTTATCCTTCACGTGGGTGCAATCTGTAATGGGCAAAGCCATCGCTCCTTCCAGAGAGGCTTCGGGAGCTTCACAAGGGTGCTTCACTTTGGCTCCCTTTGAGCCCTGATTCTTCCGTACATGTTGAGAGCTTTCATATACCTGAGTGTTACATGCACCAGGTAGTGACTGAGCTGCTTAAGCTAAACCTGAAGTCATACAGCTCACGCAACAGCACACATGGAACAGAGTAAATAAAACTGATTTAAGTTCTAAAATCTGCTGTAACCTGAGATTTTCTCAAGGCGGTTTATAAGCCGGAGGAGTTGTTTACATAGAGAAAATAGGATTTTCAATATTAGGAATGCAATAATTGAATAATCAAATGGGATTTTATCCCTGCCATCATGTGGGTCATTCATAAGGTAATCTTTCCTCAGGCATTTAGGCAGAGGCTGGTGCAATGATTATTTTGAAGTAATAATAATAAAATACAAATCAAATTCCTTTATTATTTAATTATTTATTATTTATTTTTATTTATTATTCCATTATTGTTATTATTATTCCTTTATTATTCCTTGGTTTTCTCAAGTTTTGTGGGTTTTTCTTGGTTTTTTTGTTTGTTTGTTTTTTGTTGTTGGTTTTGGATTTTTTGTGGGGGTTTTGTTATGGTTTCATTTCTGTGTTTTGGGTTTTCCATGAGTTGTTGGGTTTTTGTTTTGTGTTTTTGTTTCGGATTTTTTTTTTTCCCTGTTGTTTATCACTGGGTTTTGTTTTTGCTGTGGCACCCTGAAGTACTTAGGACTTTTGATGCTTGAGAGCAATTTCCAGTTTTGAGTTTGTTTATTATTCAGGTCATGATGTGCTGATGGTCAGTGCTTGTTACGGGCCAAGTTGAGAGAAAGAGCTGTGAGCTCTCTCTCACTTGGAAATTTGCCCAAGGCAACAATCATTCCTCAGTTTGAGCTACTAGAATTGTTTCGTCTGTACAGGTTTGCCAAACACGTGGTGAAGATAAAATTACATATTTTTCCTTGAGACTTTCCTGGTGTTAGTGAAACTTGATGGTTACAACAAAAGCCATGGTCAGAGTCTTTCCGTTTTTACTGTCCCTTTGGCTTAGCTTCTTTTTCTACTAACATAGAACTTAACAGCTTGTCTCGTTTTCCCTTCCGTGATCTCCTACAATAACCAAATGCAAAGTACAGTAATAAAATTATGTTTAGGTCTCTGGAATTGTAAGGGAATGTATAAGCAAGAAAAACAGTATCACTGTGTAGATTATGGGATTTTTTTCAGTGATGCTGCCATATAAGGCAATATACTTACAGAGTCTATAAATTTAGCACAAACTTGCTATTGATGTTACCTTTGCAAAACAAAACCTGAATTTAATCCTCTCAGTTTTTATTCTGTTTTTATTCTTCTATTTTTCCATGTAACTGTAATGTGGTAGCTGTGGCTAGTGGTTATAAAGCCTACTGCAGCATACATCGTTATGTGTGTAACTTGAAGCAATCGGAGAAATGCCTCTTAGTACTTAAAATGGTTAACTGTGCTAAGCTGTTTCTTTTGAGCAGAGCTTAAATGTCCTGAAAAACAATGTTCAAATTTGCTGTCCAAACATATGAGTAACTAAATACTTGGAATGAAATTTTTACAAAAACACCGTTCCATTACAGTTATTTCTACAGTGTCTCAGTAGTGCTATGAACCATTACTACTGTTGGTGTTTGTGCTCACGTGGTGTGTAAAAGTCTCACCTAAAGTGAGGGGTCATTGTACAGGGTGCTGGGTATGAGATTTCTGGCAGCAGAAAATTATGTCACTTGCTCAAATATATGTTTTTTGCTTAGCAAAATGAAGGGAGAGGGATGATGGTATTTTGCTAGGGTGGAGTTGTACAAAAGGGGAGATAGACAGGTAAGCATGTCACAAGAAATGGCTGTAAACTGAATTTACATAGATTTGAAATGAGAGGAGGTTTCTAGTTATCAAAGTAGTGTTGTCATTTTAGAATGAACCTTCATTAGTTTTAGGAAAGGTTTATGTAAGGTGGTCGATCAAAGCATTCGGAGGAGTTTTGTTCCAGCTCCATGATCTGTGCCCTTTGGAGAATTACAAATAACTGTCACCCATTTTTCACTCAGATTTACATGTCCCCCTGTGAAACTGTAACGTAAAAAAGAGACACCTCGAGCAGAAATTTCAGCTTCTTAGGGTTTTGTTGCCTCATGGTCAAATCACTACACTAGAATTGATGGTAAGGATTATTTGGGTCAGCATATGTAACATCTGCTTTACTTTGTATTTACTGTGTAATAGTAACAAACAAACTTTGGATTAATAATTTTTTTTACTAGAGATCTGATAAATTATTTCACCTTTTTTTTTTTTTTTTTTACCTAATTTAGCACCAAAAGCTTAATGCACATAATAACACAAATCCAGAAGTAACAAAATCTAAACTCGTACAAATCCCATTCATGTAGAGAGGTGTAATGCTGTCCTGGCCTGGGAATACTTCAGAGCCTTCAGCACAGAAAAGACATGGGCCTGCGGGAGAGGGTCCAGAGGAGTCCATAAAAAATGATCAGAGGGATGGAACAGCTCTGCTGTGAGGACAGGCTGGGAGAGTTGGGGTTGTTCAGCCTGGAGAAGAGAAGGCTCTGGGGACACCTTATTGCGGCCTTTCAGTACTTAAAAGGGGCCTATAAGGAAGATGAGGACAGACTTTTTAGCAGGGCCTGTTGCAACAGAATAGGGAGTAATGGTTTTAAACTAAAAGAGGGGAGATTTAGACTAGATGTAAGGAAGAAATATTTTACGATGAGGGTGGCGAAGCATGGGCACAGGTTGCCCGGAGAGGTGGCAGATGCCTCATCCCTGGAAACATTTAAGGCCGGGCTGGAGAGGGCTCTGAGCAACCTGATCTATTTGAAGATGTCCCTGCTCATTGCAGGAGGTTTGGACTATATGACCTTTGAGGATCCCTTCCAACCCAAACTATTCTATGATTCTTCCTTGGTTCCAGTAAATGTGTTTCCATCTCCTTTTGCTTGGCCTGTACAGCATAAACTTTTGCTTAACTGTAGCTCACTTGGAGTGTAGAAGGGCCATTTGTTCCCTTAGTCCTTCAAAGCTCAAAAATCCATTTATCTAGAAATAGCTATAGATGTTTGAGAAGTCTGAAGACAGGGAGAAGAACTTTGAGTATTTGCTGCATGGTTTAAATAGTGGGTGCTGATTACTCTGCTACAGAGAGGGTTCGGGTTTTTCCACAGTGTCAAATGGTTCCCCTGGCGACATATATCTCTGGAGAAGTTTTGCAAATTGCAGCATCATTGTGTTCAGTGCACACTGTGTATTGGTGTCGCGCTGGCCAAGGGTCCTTGGTTCACAGTAGGGCTGGCTTGGGCGTTTTTTCTAAGGAGGAAACTGAAAAGAGGTGAAAAATAATTTGGTGATGAAGTTGTATCCTTTCCACATAGACTGCACAGGAGTTAGCTGTACATAATTTGTAATTCTGCACAGGCATTTAGGTCAAGGTGCAATTAATGCTTTCTTGTGAAAGCTGAGAGAATGCAAAATTCTGTCTTTTGAATGGCTTTCTTTTCATTCTAACATTCGCATCATCAGAGTGCTTCTATTCTGAGAATCTTTAACACTTTGATATACACAGGCTGACTTTCTTCTCTTTTGGGCTTCTTGTCTGAAAGTTGTAATAACCTTGATAAGTCAACACAGTCTCTTTCATCTACCAAACCGGGAAGGCTGTAGAAAATGTCAGCCATGGGGAGGTTGTATAGTTAGAGTTTTATGCTGCACTGTACAGTACTTGGATGCTTTTCTGGGCTCATGGGGCTCCCTAGCTATTTTAAGGTGGTTTAAGTTTTGCTATCTGGTACTCAGTGACTTTAGAAAAGTATACTTGTCCCAGGGCAGTAGGGTAAAAGAGAAAGTCTATCCTAAAATAATGGTGTAATTCTCCCACATGTCTTCCCAGCTGAAACAGTACACTTTCTTGCCTTCTTTCCTGGCTTTTTTTTCCCTTGACATTAAAAAAGGAGGGAAAAAAAATGAGCTCTACCGGAGTCTCTATGCATTAAGAGCAAGATAAACTGTTTTCTTTTTTCATTTCCTGTCATTTCATGCTTCCATCAGGACTTCTCCAGGAGAAAAAAGAGGTCAGTCTTCAGTTGTTTAGGAAAAGAAGACTTGGTTACAGATATTTAAACAAGCCCAAACCAAGCAGCTTAATTGGTTACACGAGGAAAGATACCACAGTCATCCCCTGCTTCCCTCATGTGGCATCCCTGTGACCCTAAACATTTGATTATTATTTTTCCCTTTGCTTGCCTCTATGTTTAGCTTTGTATTTTCTGTTAATAGCACCCACAATGGATGCTGTGCGAGGCAGGCCAAGGTATCTCCCCACACTGCGTGAGGGCTGGTGTCCTGCCATGGGGATGGAAGAAAAGAGCTTGGGGCTCAACTGCAGCTGTTCCTCCAGCATTAGGGAACTGGTTGTGTGACAAGGGAAAGATATGTGGGGTGACTGGCTGTGGGGTGGCCATAGGCTCTGGAAAAGCTACAAAGGGGAATCAGTCTCCTGGCAAATTGGACTTAACCATCAGGATTGTGTCCAGGAATCCTTTCTTGTGTTTGCCGGAAACCATGCATTTTTGTTCAATTCTGCTTGAAAAGGTTCATCTTAAGACAATGAACATGGACCTACAAATTCTCTCTGTGGAGTGTCAGACTGGTTTGTGACTTCCAAATTTTTCAAGTTTTCAGCTCTTCACACTGCCCTTACTTGCTGACCTGCCTTCAGCAGACTAGTAACTTTGTGGCTATGAAGAGAATAATCATATTGGAGCCATTTAATGATCTACTTCCTGCAGAAAATGCTTAATGAATGCATTTCAATATCAGTCTGCTCTTCAGACCTAAATGTTGTTAATGTAGGGTAAAGAAAACTCTCAGTAAAGTATCTCTTCTTGTACACCAACATGAAGTTTCACCCCAAAAAACCTTTTAGTTAGGTGAGAGACAGCAGGCCAAGACATGCTACTTAAAGCTCTTTAACCAAGTCTGAGTTCTAGTATTTTCAAGTACTTGGATACCGTGGCAACAAGAGCTCCAATGCTTCAGATAATTGTGGACAGAATTCACAGGCAGAATTCCCTGGGAGGAGGCAGCAGTCCTCTGAGAGTTTTAAAGTGGTCTGCAGTCTGAGGCAGTGATGGGAGCTCACCGAAGAGAATTTCTCTCCCCAGAGCTGACCTTCCCAGTTGCTAACCAACAACCAGAGCAGATTCCCAGGTCTGTGTGGGGTACATCCCACTGGAGCGTATCCTAATTGAAGTCGTTGCATCTGTGAAAACATTTACTGGGCTACAGCGAAGTCATGCTTAACTCCAGAGAAGGTTTAAGATGTTGTTTTTTAAAATTAAAACGTGAAGTTCCAGTCAGGCCTTGAAAGTGCAGCTAGCTGAGAGGGCATCCTGTACTACCGAGACTGTGGTGAGAATCATGAGCAGCGCATCCCGATCCCAGAACCAGTTACATAAATGTTGCTGGTAATGAACGTGCAGCTTGTTGCTTGCTCTGGAGAGGGATCAGACATTGTAAGTAGCAAGATGAGCAAGGACATGCTGACACCTTGGAACTGGGATTAATTTACATCATAATCAGAATTTTTTGAACCTGGGAGAATCCCCTCATCACCTCTCTTGCGGGGTTTATGAGAGGCATGGCTCTGTGAGTAAGGAATTAAACATTGGGGTTGCTGATTGACTGTTTTTACATGAGGGTGTTTGAAGCTGCTTTAATCAAGGAGTTGCTCAAGTGCAGCCCTCCTCTAGACACAGGTGACATTCCTGTCTCAAAGGTGGCAGCACTTTAACAGTGCTGTGCCTATGGTACATAAGCTGGTTTGACATTCTGTATTATTAAAATGGCAGCACTCGTTTCTCCCATTTAATTTTCTAAAAGACATTATTTACTCCTTTCTTGTCTTAACAGCACTTGAAAAGAAAGCACACAGGACGTGCTTCCCTCTGGCTCACCTTCTCTACACCTCTCTCCCATTCTGCTTCATCCTTGTAATCCCCAAGTGAAGATGAATAGCCTGCTGCGAACATGACGTCTCTGACTAGTGTCATTGCCTCCCACCAGTCTGAGTGGGTGTCCTTCACTGATGATCTGCTCCTCCCTGTTAACCCACGAGGTAAGCTATCTCTGGTTTTCTCAGAACCTTCTGAGACTTTCTGTGTTTGCATTAGACCAACTACTGTCATCTATCTAGCATCACAGATCATACCTTCTGAGTGGAAGCAGTATGTGCAGAGGTTGAATTATCTCCTGCTGCACCTGTATAATAGAAGAAATTGGGCCAAAAATGTAAAAATATTCTCCTAATGTGAGATTTTCTTAGCATAGATCTAATGCAGGGTCTGGATCTGTCCTTTGAAATTCAAGGCAGTATCCAACTGACCGTGGAGGAAGTCTCACTTATTATAATCTAATGCAAAATTATGCCCAGTGTTAAACTAAAAACTACATCAGGTGAAGGAAAATTTTCTTCCTACATTTAATGGCAAATTTTAGAGATTTCAATTTAAAAAAAAAAATGAAGTAATGGTGAGTCCTGCCAATCTTTTTATTGTTTTCTCTATTTTAGGTAGCACTGAGGAGCCTCTGGAGAAACGTTTTTCTTCCTCAGATACCTCCTCAGAAGAGAACCACAATGTGGAGAGAGAATTTCAGGACCTCTCCCACACAGAGCTGGATGATGCAGCTGACAAACCCAAGGTGGATTCTGCTGTGCTTGAGAACCATGTGTGTCCCAGTGCTGATTTGTCAGCATCCATCAGTACTTGGGTGCAGTTTGAAGATGCACCATGGACAAGTGCTCCATCGACCCACCCACAAGCAGGTGAGGCAAATGTATGAAAAGGTCCATTCCAGTAGCTAACAGAATACAGTGAGAGCCTACAGGACTTTTTCCTTGCTCTTTGATTTGTCAGAGGTTGAACTTTGACTAGCTTTTATGGTATTTTAACAAAATTAATGTTAGCGGAGTTTTGAAAAGGGCTCATAATTTAATTCTGGGTTGAACTAGCAGTATAAACCGAACACATTTTCTTTTTCTAAAGAAAATAAAAGACTTCCGTGCCTTATTCCACCTATGTTTTGACCCTGGAGACTGCCAGAAGGTGGTCATAGGGAAACAGTGTATTGGTGTTTTCAATAGTGACATTTCTTCTGTACAGGTATGAACAGCCATCTAAAAAGTCTGAGTTGTGTTTGCCTCTGTCATCTGGAACTGAAAGAATGACAATCACTGTCCTCTGTGGTTATCGTCTTTATCTGTTCATAGTCCCCATATGGTTTTTGCCAGAAGCTTAGTGAGACCAACAACTGGTGTGCCAATGACCATCAGTACTTTCTGCTGTCTTTTGATGCTACAAATTAGCAGCTGGAGAATTACAAAAGCAAACGAAGTTGACTCTGATTCCAGGACTGCACGCACTTTTCTTTGAATGTAAAATTTCTTTCTGATGTACTTTAAACAAGCATGCAAAGCCTCTGTCTCTCCTCCTCAGCTTATGCTAACTGATATGGCTACATGAGCTTCTAGCTTTTCTGGGCAAACAGACTTCTGTCCCTCCTCACAGGAGGCTGTGGAGTAATAGCCCAAGAAAACATTAGTTTACTTCTTCATGTTTGAATTGACATTCTCTCTTTGTAATTCCACTGTGTTACTTCTAGTTATGAAAGCCATTTAAAGAGTTATAGCTTTCCTCTGCTCACTGAGTCCATCAAATACTGCCTGTGACACGAATAATACTTCTGTCAGAAGCCTTGGGTTGGCAACTTTGGATAAAACCGAACAGTTTTCCATCTGCTCTTTTTATGCGTGCTACAGACTGGTCTG
This sequence comes from Pampusana beccarii, assembly GCA_013399365.1. Taxonomy (NCBI): domain Eukaryota; kingdom Metazoa; phylum Chordata; class Aves; order Columbiformes; family Columbidae; genus Pampusana; species Pampusana beccarii. Next base: position 64,421 of record VWYH01002396.1, on the reverse strand, counting down.
TTTGATACAGTGGGTAGACCTTTGTGCAGAAGTGGGTGAGTCTTCATGCAAAAATAAATTTCTCTGAAGCTCTGCTTAAGACCTTCTTATCTTCAGATTTATTTGTTGGTTATTCTTCTTAGTTGTAAATACTTACTGATCCTGGTGATAAGGAGAAAAGTAAGAAAACCTGTAACTGTAAATCTGTAAAACTGAGGTGCTCTACCTCTATTATTTAATTGCATGTTATGTGATCCTTACTCTTGCCCATACAGGTTCGTACAGCCACATACTTTCAAATGGAGTTGCTGGTTGCTCTGACACCGTATTTCCTGATGTTGTAGTGCCCTTATCAACTGGAAAACTCTTTGAGTGCATGATCTTGTTAAACAAAAAAAAGATGATTTTTCTCTAACTATGTAGGAAATCTAAGGCAGTGATGTGGATATTTTAAAATCCTTATTTATGAGCTAGCCCCACTCCTTCCTGGACCTCATCTTAAAAATGGCGAGACTGGTACAGCTGACAACCTCTAAAGGGAAGGTCGTGGGGCAGAAGAGATGACAGCTCTTTGTTTCTGGCCCTCTACTCTGAGGAGGACATTGACAGCAAGAAGCAGGATAAACTTCAGCCTTGTTGTTCTCAATTAATCTGCAGGTCACGTCTTTTTTTCTACAGGCGGCAGCAAAGCTGGAGACTTTGTCTTATAACCACAACACGCTGACACGCTCAGTGGAAAGCCTGTGGTGACAGCAATTATTCATTTCCAGTAGCAAACAGCCTGCATAAGAACAATAGCAAATAACCAGATACGCGCCAGGGCGAAGCGGATAAAGGGCAACTATGGACAGACGGATCGGTGTGAGGAAGATGGAGATGTTTGAAATCTGTTTCCTGTGCAGGCAGCTGTGAAGAGCAACGCCCTGAAGGCTCAGCACCCTGACCACGTTCCTGTCAGGGCTCCAGCACTGTTGGGAAATTGTCTGTCTGTCTGTCCATGCTGAAGCAGCTGCACAGCTGACTAGATCATTCCCCAGGCTGATGGCCAGGCTGCCTGGAAACAGGTTTTGAAAATGGCTTGCGAATTGGCATTTCCAGAGTGCTGTGAGAACGGGGAGAATGGGCCCTAGGAGAGAGAGATGCTGTCTTACTCCAGCCATAGTGCTATGGTATTTTTGCACAGGTTCCCCTGGAAGGAGATCTTTGTCTCAAAGTGCTCACAGTCAAGTAAAAAGAGTACTTCAAAGACAACCATCATGTAGTGGTTATCCTATAGGAAATATGTTTAAAAGAAAAACAAGTCTAGTGTTGGACCCTCGTTGTCCTGGGAAAAGGGAAGACAGAGCAGAAATTAGGGAGACTGATAGTAAGAAACAGGGCTGAAAACACAGGCAATGAGTTTTGAGGGTGAGAAGGTCAAGACCTGAGTAGTAGCAAAGAAAAACACCCATTGTGAGCCTCATAGTGGAAATGATATTTATTTAGGACATTTTTGTAAACCCTTCATTCTACCTGGTACAGACAAAGTAAATGCTAGGCAAAATCTTCCTTTCAAAATATTTCTGCTTTTTAGGTTTATGCATTCTTAACTGACAGCTGCCAAAGGATGTGGATTTCTCCCTGGGAAGCAGTAACTCTTGAGCAAGGCCACAGAAATATTTAGTCACAAAAATGATGTATTGTGGTACCCTCTTCCTCATTTTCCTTTTGCTGGAGAATGCATAGATAGGGAATGCTTAATTAAATATAATAAAACCACTCTCTAAAAGTCTGTGGCACTATAAACATTATTCTCATAGTTACTATCAGGCTAGTCGAACTGGTACTGCAAAAGTGAAAAATGAGACTTTTGGGCTCACTCAAATGTTCCTATCACAAGCATTACATAATCTCTAAATGATCACAGCCAGCTGGTGACATAACATTTGCATTTGTTACACAATGGGCAATCTCGTATTCTATCGGTGTTAGCTGCACTCCTGAATTCAATGAGGTATTCAGCAAAGCACCGAAATTAGAGCACAGCAAGATCTGTTACCTCATCTGTTCCACACAACACCCACCCCTCACACGCCACCCCCACCCCCCGCCGCTTCTTCCCGAGAGCTTTGTCTACTTTTAAATGGCTCAAGTAACTTGGACTCGTACGGTGTCCCTTGAGAGGTTTCCCACAGTAAGGCAACTCTCAGTTTAACCATTTTGTGCAGTTCTGTCTGAAAATAGGAAGTACGTGCAACCTGAGATCAGCAGCTGAAAGCCGGACCAATTGTGATGCTGTCCTAAAATCAGAAAAATCTGAGGTCCTGTGTGGTAGGAAAGGAAACAGTGTTGGTGCTGACAAGGTTGATTGTAATACAGTGTAAGGATGTGTCCTCAAAACATCAAAGGGGAATGAATGCTTAAAGGTAAATCTGCATATTAAAAGCAATCCATTGTATTAGGAACAAGCACGTTAAGAAACGCAAAATCCATGTGGAAGGAAACGTTTTTTCAGTTTGGGAAACAATGAGTTGATTTTCAGTGTCCTACGCATGCTACAGGGTTTGCATGTTAGGGATAGTTCTAGCACTGGACTTTCAACATAAACAGATTTCTGAGAATTCCTGCAGCTGAAAGGCTGTTACTCTGCATCTATTGACATTAGACACCAAATTCCAAATTTCTAGGAGAAAAACCCTAGCTTATTTACAAACGCAGTTTCAGCACTTCCAGGAATCTGGAGAGCAGCAGGAGCATTTGAAGAGAGACCTAAAAATGTGTAGATTTTTACTTCTTTTCTTCTTCTTCTTTTTTTTTTTTTTTTTTTTTTTTTTTTTTTTTTTTTTTTTTTTTTTTTTTTTTTTGTTTGTGATTGATGACGTTGTTTGACTCAGCATAGGGAAAAATGCACGTTTACTACTTTCAAGGGTTACTGTTGGGGAACCTGAAACAGTGGTAGGTGTAAGTCGATTATAGTAAGACTTTAAAGAATATCTGTTTCAGAAAAAGCTCTGTATGGTTACGGTTTTCCAAAATACAAATTTATTTCTTTAGAAAAAACACATAATTATATTCTTCTGAAGTGGCACAACTTATTTGGAATAAAATTGATTTGCCCTTGTATAGAAGTATTCTGCAACACTATTCCAGTCAGCTTCCTTCTTCAACAAAAGTTGGTTTTGGAAAGCACAAAACTAGTTGACAGTATATGAATTATTAAATCTTCTGTGTTTCTAAATTAACTTATGTTTCTCATATTGCTGTGACTGGCTTTAAGCAAAAAAAAGAAACATTGCAAATCTAGGATATTTTTTATAGAATAATTCCACAATTTCTAGAATTCCAGATATAAAACACACTTAAAAAAAATCCCTTCTTGCTCCTGGTTCACGTATGGAGCTCAGCTTTTCAGCTTGTCCTCTGCGTCCAAATAAATAATTCTGTCTGTCAAGCGATTTCAGGTGAAGTTTTAAAGGTGGCTTTTCAGATGCTTTATGCCTTGTTTAACAAAGGGACTGAGAGAGGGACTGACGTTATAATCACACACTTGTCATCCTTTCTCTACAGGTGTCAAGCACAATTGCTGGAGGGAGAAGTGGGGGTTTGTGGCCACAACGCTCTCAGCACAGCAGTTGTCAACATGTGCAGGAAGGAGACAGATCTGACTTCCAGCTCCTCATCCTTAGGGATTACACTACTCAGAAGCAACTCAGTACATAGGCCCACAGCTGTACAAATATATTAATGCCTGCTTACCTGAGGGTAGAAGTACAGCTATATAAAATAATTTGCACTTCTGAACTGGTAAGGTAGGGAGTGCTGTTTGGATAGTCCTTCTATGCACACAGAGAGGTTCCCTTAATGAAATGGTGTCCCATTGCACCGCTTTGATAGAGAGATATAAATCCTCTTTAACATTAACTCACCCTTTTTTTCCAAATATCTGTCAATCTAATAAGGGTTGTTTGTATAGTATGCGGGGAGAAGAGAACCTCTGTCACTGGTTGTTCTGTAACTGCAAGATTTGGGGTGCATTGAGATCTTTGTTGGTTTAAAAGATAAACATAGATGTACTAACATAAAAAACAGTTATAATGCTGATGGTAAAATAGAATTAGGTTCTACCAGTACGCCTTTCCTTAGTTCAGGAAGATTTCTTTACTGCACCTTTGGTTTTTTGTCTTCTCACTAGAGTTGCTCATTGTTCCTAACGTTCAGTAGGGCAAAGAGTATGCAATGCACAGGGTATACAGTACACATTCATAGCAGTGGATGTATAAGATTGTGTTCTGAACTTTGGATGATGGTTAGGCAGGACTTACTGTTTGACAGTGCAAGTCTAGTGAGAGAGTAGAACAGGATTTTTGGCCTAAACAGAGTAGAAATCTTATGCAGTGCATTCAGATGGGGCACTCTGTCCTGCATGTTCAGAAACAAAAGCCATTTCTAGTCCACATCAGTAGGTCATTTTCAGTTTATTTTTATATTCCTCCTCCCATGTGGAGAATTCCTAAGATGATGACTGCATTTGAGTGGGTGTCACAGATAGGGAATGCTTAATTAAATATCAGAAAACCACTTCATAAAAATCTGTGGTACTATAAAAACTTCTCTGTGTTTCACAAAACGTATTCAGATCTTGTCAGCGGTGGCAGAAACATGAAATCTGCCTACTCTGTAAAGTCACAGCTTCTGCAGAACTTGAACAGCAGGGAAGCATTCAGGTGCCAGCAGTATGGGATGTAAGGCAGACAGCTGAGCAGTGCTGGAGGGGAACAGTGCCAGCCACTACTCAAGTTGCTGTGTGTTTGTTATAAAATAACTGCATTGCTGTGGATGTTGAAATTTATGTTTACAGAGTCTTAGTACACTGATGTAGCATGTCTTTGGAATAGCTGTGATCTTCTGGAAGATTGCCCTGCAAGTCTCTAAGCGATACCTTTGTGTTGTCTGCCTCCAGTGTCTTCATCAAAAGCACCCAGCTGGACGTCCCCCTCCTCCAACTCCTCTGAGAGGCGAGCCCGTGCCTCAGAGAGCAGCTGGACAACCAACTCGGAGGACACCAGCAGCCCAAGCATCGCTCCCTCCTACACAGATCTGCAGTCAGTCAACACTGAGGACCTGACCAGTGGTGGGACGTCTGCCGCAGACTCAGCTGGTAAGAGGGAAGCCTCCAAGCTTCCATCTTGATCTTTTTGATGCTACTCAAACTCACTGCTCAGAAGTGAGCTACAGGGAACGGATCCAGAGCAGAACAGCCTCAAGGATTAGGCAGACTAACATTTTTTTCTAGTCCAGTTCCCGAAAAATCACACCTGGATTTGACACACACCTGATATGTGCAGGCTCCTAAAGCAAGAGCCAAATACAACTATGTACTTTTTGGTAGACTTGTCTGAGTGAAATGTTGGGAGCATTTCTGGTTTTTGCATAGCACATCAGCTTAAGCTGATCTGGGAGCTCGCTCTCAGTCTGTTGTGGGAGAAGCTGGCTGCCCTTCCAGAACTTCTATGCAGATATTTTCTTAACTCACCAGTGTGTTCAGCTGAGGCAGGCCCAGCTCTGCGTGGTTCTCTGTTTCAGTGAGTGCTAAGACACAGATCCAAGCTGCTGGATGCATTCTTTGCGCTGTGCTTTGCACTGTTGCTGTACAGTAATGCAGAGAGAATGTAGGAGATGACACAGGATGGTTCAGCAGCAGATTTTGATCATTTAAGGATCCTTTATCTGACATTGTAGGGATCTGTTCAGGTGGTATCCTGATATGGTAGGTCATTGCTGCTCAGTTGTACTCTAGATAATCTCTGAAGCTGGAAAAATAAAGCAGAGCGGTGCCACCTGTGTCATCCCAGAGTTGGGCTGATGAGGACTCCTGTGTGACAAAGCAGACTTTCACAGAGCATTGAAAGAGCTGGCATGTCAGGACACAAAAAGGTTAGAAATACACAGCCGCAGGGGGAAGCATCTGCAGTATGTTGGAAGCTGTTCATCTCAGGTTGAGGAAGGTCAGTAACTACCCAGTTTGGTGATGAAAGTTGGTTTGCTGGTGTCATGACAGCTCAGTCATGTGAGGTATTTAATGTGTTTCTCTCAGGTGGTGAATGTAACAGTGTGTGTGAAATAAGATATGTTTGGGGAAAGTGGACTGCCTTAAACTTCCTAAGCCCCACTGAGGTCATATGTCCCTTTCATAAAGAGCACATAGATGCATCACCTAAAAAGGGTGTTGTTTGATGGTTCAGTGAAACTGGCTTGGACATCAAGGCAGGTTCATAAACAGCAGCATGGCAGGTGCTAGCTGGGCGCTTAAGACAAAGGATTTGTGGGGAAGTAGTATTTACTTTGGATGAGTAGAGACCTTTCTTCCTTCAAATAACAGAGTTACCACAAGTCTTTCCAACTGTTTTTATTTTAGAATCCTCTGCTTGGTGTGCCTCTGAATCTGGAAACCACTGGTAGAAAGGTAGAACAGGCAAGGTGGATCATGTGCCAGCTGTTCGGATGCCAGTGTGGTCATCGGTTCTGTTCTGATGGGCTCGTGTCTGTTAGGGAGAAGTGTAAGAGTTTTCATCTGAACTGTGTGCTGCATATTGCTGGTTTGTTGATTTGGTATAGGTTGCTTTTGTCACTGGAACTGTCTGCATGTGATCAAGGGAAATGAGGGATGCCTGGTTCATATATACCTTGCATCACATAGAGAAAGTAAAGGCAAAAGTGGTGGTGTATAACACTGGCATACATATGGAGTCTTTCGCTATATATGGCCAAAAGTTCATACTTCAGTAAAAGCTTTGTATGCAACCTTCTTACTCTTCCTTCTTTCCCAGTCAGTCACAAACTGATGTGCTTATTATCAAAACAGGTACAAAAAATCATTCCAGTCACCTATAAATTTTTAAAAGTAAAAAAGTAGGTAACATAGGCAAGGCTTTGTCATTAGCTAAAACTTGTAAGATACCTTAGTGGTACTGGAACTGGAGTAAGAAATACATTGAGTCTTTGTACCACCAGGTGTGGAGTTTGCAGAAGGGCAGCATGAACAAAGCGCATCTGTTTGTTCCCGTTGGTGGGATGGCTCACAGCACACCCCCCGAGGTGCCTGCTGGCATCAAGCAAGGTTTGTGGAGGTGAGGGAGCTGAGGACCTGGTGGCCATGCAGCTGTTGTACAGTTCTGGCTGCTTTTCTGTTGTTCGCTCCACCTTCATCCCGCCCTCACAGTGCATGAATGAACAAAAATGCATTATGGCTTTTTTTCTCTCTCTCCTCTCTGCCCCTCTCCAGAAATTCGGTCATTCAAACCTGACTCAATCTAAGCATTTGATTTCCATTTCTCTTCTCAAAAGGCTGGCTGCCTGAGTCTGCAGTGGAGGTGGAAGGCTCCATCAAGGCAATGAAATAACCTTTTTCATTTTGATGAAAGAAAAGCGAGACATCCTCATGCTCTGTATGATGGTGAAGTCACGTTGACTGTTAGCCAATATGTTGACTCCAAGGTGAAGCTTGATGAAGAGAAAAAAGATCAGATTCCTTTCACTGCTAAAACCCCAACAAAAATAAGAAGGAAATTTTTGATCTGCTTACTGATGGTAGAGAATCCAGACAATTAGAGTAGCTCAGGTTTAATATTGTTTCAAGCAAGAAAAACTTATCAATGACAAAAGTGTGAAAAATTCTACTCAATGGTCAGACACTGGGTAAAATAACTGGTTTAGCCATGGTGAATTTTTATTGCCTGAACAGCACAGAAGAGCATCCAGGATAGTCTGTGCCACAATATCACTATCTGTCTTGACTGTAGGCTGCCTGCAAAATGCCTAAGCATCAGCTGCCTATAGGAGATTGGGGCATGGGGTTTCGTGTGGGAGCAGATGGCAGCCTGAGGTAGGTCTGAGTGGGGGTGTACCCAGAGCTGAGTCCCAGCAGTGAGAATGCACATCCTGGTGTCCAGGGCTGGTAGGCTCCAAGCAGGTATAATGGGCTGGGAATCAACTTTCTGACAACTGACACAAGATTTGAGTGCAACACAATTCCATGGGCTTGAGCTTTATCTAGTGCCTGTGTTTATGTAAGATATGACCTAGGCAGATATCTGAGAAAGATGCTAGAGACCTGAATGATCCCAGCCTGAGAGTTTACTTCACTATGGGGGCACTGCAGGAAGCCTGATGGTGTCAGGATAAGCTCAGTGACATCCTGTAAAGGCAGTAGACTGCACAGTGGTGAAGGTAAATACTGCACAAGCAGAGCTGAAAAAGAAGATTTGCCCTTCAATCAAAGTGCAGCTAGAAGATGCTGCACTTCACTGTCTCTTCTAGTTAGAACTCTGGCACCAAGAACTCCAGCCTTTTATATTATTTTCATCTTTATCAGTATGGGGGGCTATTTTAGCCTGCAGCAGCTAGCCAATAAATTTGGGTCAAATGATAGCAAACTGCCCATTTAACGTGGGCATGTTTATATGGTTATAACAACAAGCACTTTATAGCAGCTAGGGTTTCACAGGGTGTGTGAAGCTGTATTTGGTGCTGGTACAGTGGGCCATTGCTGCAGGGCTTCCTACCATGCATCGCCGTGTTGCTCAGCTTGGATCAATGAGCACGGAAAGACGCAGAAACTTTTGGCATTTGTGCTGTACTCTGCAAGATAAGTAACACAGGACATCTCTGTTACTGATACAATACAAGTATTGATTCATTCTGAAGCAGATGCCTGTCTCAGCTTTCAAAAAAGGCCAAATATCTACATGTCAGAGGAGCAAGGGAGAGGCCTTCTTGTAGTTATGCTTATAGATCTGGAAGCACTGGGGTCTGTTCTGAGGTTATGCACAAATACCTCACAGCTGATTTGGATTTCTGCATTTCATTATTCATCTCTAAAATAATTTTATTTATATAAATTAAAAATAAATATTGACTTGTATACAAAAATTATATGTGATCAATACATATAATAAAATAGATAAGATATATTTGCATAGATCATAAACTCTACATTATAAATTTAATAGAATATATAATAAAATCTGTGTTAGATAATAATGCTCTGTGTGTGTGTATATGTATAAAAAGGTGATTAGCCTTGTAGACATGAGTTCTCTAATAGTTATTTTAGGTGCATTGTATTGCTAGTTCTTTTGTTGTTTCTGTTCTGATTTGTGTCTTAGGAAAGCTGCAGCCATGCTGGGTATGTTGACGGTTCAGTTTGCTGACGAGTTGTTCTGTTTGGCATTTTCCTGAAGCTCTGGGACTACTGGGATACTGGGGGAATTACTATGTTGTTGTTTTCTGAGAACATCTGCATGTTTGGAGATAAACATTTGCATGCGTGACCCCAGCTGCTCAAAATCCAGAAAGTTAATAAGTAGCACAAGGAATTAATTCTGAGAATGTTGTTATTTTCAAAGTATTCAAAGTATTACCCTGCCTCCCAAAGACGAGTGGTTGAAGCTGCTAGGACTATCAGATACTTGTTTTTTCTTTAGGAACAATGAGGAATTCCAGGGTGCAGGATGAGAGGATATAATATTGCTGTCGTAGCAAGAAAGGTGTTACAAGAATGCTCAAAAGGGTCTGCTCGTCCTAATTCCCACTAGGCTGAGTCTTATCCTGCTCCTGTGAATTAATCAGGCCTCCCTTGCTATTCCACATCTGTGAAAACACCAGGTCTAAGACAGGGAAGAGGCAAAGCGTGAGAGGAGGAAGTGGCAACATGAAAGAACTGGCTCTGATTTTTATTATTGCTCAAAAATGTTTTAATTAAATAAATTTTTATTTAAAATATGTATATATAAAAATATAGTGGTTTTTTTCTGTGTGTTTTCTTGCCTGCATGCCAGCGTAGAATCAGTTCTGATCTCATCCATGTCATTGGCCCTGGCTAAAGGAGCGTCTCTTAGTTCAGGTGCTGAGTTTTCTCCTCATGGCTGTTCTGAACTGCAGGCACACGGATTTGTAGCAGGGTTGTACTTTGTTATAAAGAGCTAAGTGCTGAACCTACGTGGTGTTCTTAATGAATTTCACTCGTTCCACACCTACTCACTGGTGGTTTTATATAGTCAGAGCAGCTGAAAGCAAAGCAGCCGGAGTTCCAGCCGCAGTCATGGGACTGACCTGCCGATATCCCTTTATGTAGGCAGTGTCCCAGGAGAATAGATGTGGGTAGATGCTCTGTAGTTTATCTCATGCCAGTGAGGCAGACTAGGTGGTACGAAGCCCCTTCTTTATTTGTGTTTGTCAGGCTGTGATTCTTCAGCCACAGTGTTTACATTGGCTGCAGTTGCTCTCTAATGCAGTGCAGAAAGCCACATGCCAACATGATAAGCCAGAGGACTTCAGCAGGAGATTTTGCAGCTGGGCAGGACATTTCAGTTTGAAGCTTAATTAGAAATGAAACACTGGCTATCTGTGATTGCTGTGTTGAAAGAGTAAAGACTAGGTTTGTTTGGAGCAATTCTGCAGGATGCTAAATAGCTTCTGAACTGAAAGCTGCTGGGAGGGAAGAGCACCGAGGCACCTCCTGACATCCAGCTCTTTGGAAGTGGAAAATACGAGTGGCAATCTCTGGCAGCGTTCGCTCACCTTTTGCACTCGGTTCCTGGCAGCACGCTGCCGTACCCCTGGCGGGAGGTGACAATGGCGCTGTAGTGATGCAGTGGCAGTGGTGTGGCACTGTCCCAGCTGTGTGCTGTGGGGTGACATGGCTGGTGCCCTGGGGAGTCCCATTCTGCAGCAGCGGGCTTCCCCACTTGGAGAAACTACCTGCCTAAGAATTTGTGTTTTCCACTGTTAATTCTGTGTGGCAGAGAAGCAAGCAAGGTTTCCACGGTAGTGCTAATTAACAGGAACTGTAAATCATTTCATGTGCTCTTAATTAGAGATCCCAGTTCTGTGTGGAATTTCCTGTCTGAATATGAAGGGGCTGAATAGAAGTGTGAAACAGCAGGTGCCAAAGCTAGCAGGAGCAGATAGCAAGTAAGAATGAGAAGATTCATGATACCCAAATGCATGAATTTACTTGTTTCTCCCTCATTGTGGTATCATCTGAAACCTAAGAAAGGCTCAGGGGATCACTGGACTACGCAGCACAGGAACTGGAAAAGTGCTGACGAACGCCTTTAGGGGGTCAGTTATAGTCACCTGCTCAAAGAACAGTGTGGGATGAAATGGGAACAAGGTTTGTTAAAAACAAGAAGAATGTAGGAATCATTTAAGCAAAACCTCCAGCTTCTATGTTGACAATTTTTTTTTTGTCCCCACTTAGAAATTTTTTGTGATTATTTTTAATGTCCATTTTTATCAGAACATGTGCCTCCTTTATCCTTTTATTTGGGCCCAATGTTAGGGAAAAAATGTAACACTTTCTGCTCTTTCAAGCCAGAAATGAGCAGAGTTGGATGAGAGTACTGTGAGGAGATTGATGTATGTCTTTACTTCAACATCTCCATTTTCTAGCTGATCTACCCTTGATCAGACCAAGTAATGCTAGAGCACAGATACAACACGAATTTTGCATAATGAGCTTGTTCATCAGTTATCAGAAGCAATTTGTCCTTATGTTTGACAGGTGAGACAAAAATCCTCTGTCTAATCTTAGGACAGATATAACTGGTATTTGCATCGTGACCGTGCCCATTACACAAGAGGAAGAGGAGACTTCATGCTACTTCCTCTGGGCTGATCTTGGTTACCAAGAGTGATCCTGGATTTTGTGACGTGGATGCCAGTCCAGGTTACTTGTAAACTTCCTAATGATGTTGCTCTAAATCTCAAAGAGACTGATTTGAACTGTCACTTAGGATTTGATTTTTATAAAAAACTCTTTCGAGTACTCAGCACCTATCGTGAAGGAGTCCAGATCTGGGTTTGGCACCTAAAGCTGCTTCCAAAATACTCAGGTCCCAGCTATTCCTGTTATGGTGCAGCAGAATTTTCAAATAGCTGCAGCTCTGTGTGTTCCTCTCCAAATCTAATAATTCAGTTTAGTCCCTAGAAGGAGAGTAAAGATCTTTTCAACCTATGTCCTGTAGCTCTGTGCCCTCATGCACATTACAAGCTTTGTAGAAATTATGCCATTTAAGTGCAGATTTTGGTCACCAATTTATTGAAACTGGTGTATTTTCACATGTAGACGTTTCAGACAGCTTTAAATATGATTCACTTGAGATCATAGGAATGGAAGCTATTTCCCAGGACACTGCTGTAAATGTATTCATGACCATTTCCTATCCACATGTTCCTGTGCCGATATTGTCTTTCAAATAGCTTTTTGCCCTCTCTAGTGCAAGCCATTAAATACATTTACACAGTGTAATTATAACCCTCTCTGTTTTCATTTGCTAAACTAAATGAGACAAGGTCTTTAGTATGCTTGTTCTCCATTCTCCTCCTCATCCTAGCAAGCCCTTCTCAGCTTGTGTTACTGTTTGAATTAATCTTCCTTGGGTGTGGTGACCAGAACTGTGTACAGACTAAGGTCTCACCATAGCCTGATATCTAGATATTACTGTTTCCACATCTTCTGGAATTCTCTCCTTGATACATTTCAGGATCTTTTTTCCTTTTGCAGTAGTGCATCAGGCAAGTACCCTTACACTGTGTTCAGATTGACTGTCTACATCCTAGATCACTGTCTCTCATACATAGTTGACGAGTTTCTTAATTATAACAGATGTATCTGTCCTTAAATGCCTGATTGTGAACTTTATATTATTACATTTCATCTCATTTCTGTTACCTCAGTCCTCAAGATGAACCACACCTTTCGCTATGATGTTCAGAGCTTTCTTTACATACCCAGTTCCTCCTAATTGGGTGCATTCAGGAAATACCATGTTAGTTTCTGTGCCATGTTCATTGTTCTAAAATATGGATAAACATAGTCTTAATCATGTAGTCACAATCAATAAATTCTACTTGTAGCTGCTCTAACCTAATATTTCTATTAAAACTCAATGTCTTCCTTTTAGCTTGGTTTTTAGTTCTGTCTTAACATCGGTATCAGTCTCCATTTTAATTCCTTCCCAGGTGACACCACATTAAATGCTTTTTCTAATACAGACAAATCTATTTTTTCTTTAGAAAATCAGTTGTCAAAGAAATCTGTTAGGTTTGGCTGGAACAAACAAACTCTCTTAAAGCTAGCTTACATCCCCTTTTTCATCTTCTGTGTTTCACTTCTTCCTTCTAAAGTCTTGCATACTATTGCAGTCAGATTTTCAGCTTGTATTTTCCGAAGTCATTTTATCCCTTATAAATAGAGTTACTCTATTTACTATTCTTCAGTTGTATAGTACCATCCCCATTTGAACGAATTCTTCTAAAATCCTTGTGATGAAAGCTGTACTTATATATGTCAGTTCTGTCAGAGTTTAGGAATAGAGCTTATCAGATGTGCTGAGCTGAGCACAGTAACATCTCCAAAATGTTTTCTTACCTCACTGAAGCTAATTTACGTTTCCACTCCCTCCTTCTGGTTGTCTAGCCTGCCTCCTGTGCCCTTTGCACTATGTTCTGCATCATCACTCTTATTAAAGAGCAGTGACAAAGTATTCATTAGCTTTGGCACAATGTCTACACACGTTCAGGTTTAATTATCACCACAGCCCCACTTCCTTGGTCTTTATATATGCATGTATGCGGTTTGCTTTAGCTGTAGTATGTGACATGACCACCAAAGATTATTTCGGAGAAAGGTGGGGCTCATGAGACCCAGCTTTACAGGTCGACTAATCCTGTGTCAGCTTTATTGAGCTTTTATCTTCAATAAGAGTTTTAGTTGTAGGAGAGAATTAAACAGCGATACTGACAAAATAAGTCACCTCTGCAATAAATAAAAATATCCCTCATTTTGGTGGTTTAAACATTATACCAGGGATGAAGCTAAACCTGCTTGGAAAACCACAATATTAGGGAAGGATGCCTTTCTGTCAGGCTTACATGCTGATTAGTACATGCATAACTAACGTTTTGGAGTGTGCTTTTTGCTTTTAGCTGGCTTTGCTTGTACAGACGCAAACATGCACAGTGGCACTGGGAAGAGGCACGAACTCGCTGAGCGTAGACTGAGCTTGTGACCTCTGCGGGTGCAGCTGCCTGCAGGAATCTCCTCGCTGGTTGAGATCTTGGTCTGCAAAGCATTTGAGAAGGTAGGTGCCTGTAATAGACACCTTTTGGTTCCAGCCCGAGGGCTTGTAGCTCGTTTTTACAAACACAGTAATTACAAAGTGCACTGCTTCCTGGAACGTCCTAATGTAGATTTTGCAGCAATGGAATAATTTAATGTATGAGCAGCATAAACACAGATAAATTAACACTTAGGTGTCTTCAGTGCTCTACACCAAAAGTGAGAAGTGTAGGGTAGGACAAGAGGAGATCAATGGTTAGTAACAAAGGGTAACTTATAGTATAAAATGGGCATGTTGAAGTAGGTGTTTCAGCAAGTAGCTGGTTTGATTATTATCTGGAATACAGATAATGTGTAAGCTTAGACTTGCCAGTTTCCCAGGTTTCAGGTTATGTTGAAACAGATCTTTAGAAATCTTGCTTTTCTGGTGACACGAAGATGATGACTCTCCACAGCAACACTGGTACGGCTGGAGGGAGCAGGGTAACTCTGAGTCTGTATTCAGACTGACCTGATAGACCTGTGAGTCTTTTCAAAAGATGGGGTATATGCTATGCTGTCATTAGTTGCAGACACCTGATAGTAGTTAATCTGTATAACTCTGTCTCTGCACAAAGAATGGGTACCTAGTACAGGCAGCTGCCATGCTTTAGGCCATTTTCCATATGCTTTTTTAAGTACGTCCCCAATTTGAAATGAATGCTCTTTTTCTGATGTTTCTTAATGTGGTTGCATAATGGTGAGTGTGGTGCTGAGATACACATGTTCTTACAAGAAATGTGTGGTAAGAAGTGTGTCAGGTTTGAATGCAGTAAAATAAATTCATGTTCTTGCATAAGCACTAAGATTCCTGATTTTCTTAATCAAAACCTATAGCCTGGTTCTCCTCCTGAGATGCCCAATGGAAGCGTTCATTCAGCACAAAAACCAGAAGGATTTCTGTCGGAAAGGCTGAAGAGGGTCCAGAGAAGGGCCACAAAGATGATCAAAAGACTGGGAAGCCACCATATGAGGAAAGGCTGAGAGAATTGGGCTTGTTCAGCCTTGAGAAAAGAAGGCTTAGGGGACACCGCATCACCATGTTCCAGTATTTAAAGGGTGGCAACAAAGAAGATAGAGACTTCATTTTTACGTGGAAAAGATGAGGGGTAATGGGTATGAATTACTCCTGGGGAGATTCCGATTGGACACAAAAAGGAAATTTTTTTCACTATGAGAACAATCAGCCATTGGAATGATCTCCCCAGGGAAGTGGTGGATTCCCCAATATTAGAGACTTTTAAGATTCAGCTGGACAAGGTTCTGGGCCATCTTGTCTAGACTGTGCTTTTGCCAAGAAAGGTCAAACCAAGTGATTCTTGTGGTCCCTTCCAACCTGGTATTCTATGGTTCTGTGATTCTGCATGTTTGTGCCTTTTATGTTCTGCCTCCACCTAATCGTGCATTTATATGCTGTGTGGTAGGCATGAGTCTTCGGGAGGGATCAGGATGGAAGGGGAGCACATGCCAGCACGCGGGGTACAAAAAGGCACGTGGTCCATCTGGCAGAGCAGGGAGCTGGAGCGTGCCAGGGTATTGACACCCAGCCAGCACGCCAGCTTCATTCCTTTGCTGCTCGGTTGAGCAGTAGAGCCCCGGCTCCAGCACAGCGAGCTGGCTCTGGAGGCGCGACACGAGGTTGGCCCAGGGTGCTTCTCTCTGTCTCCTCTGTGGCAGACCCTTTGCCAGCCAGATAGAATTGGGATCTGGGTGGGAAAGCTTACACAAATGAAGTAGGGGGGCTTTACTAGAGGCTTTGCTTTATGAACCCATCACTCCTCCTACCCTAGATTGATTGTTCAGGCTTGGTTGCCTCCAGCAACACATTATTAGCGGGAACTATGGTGTATCCTGGGAGACCTGCTGGATTCCCTGCAAATCTTTTGAGTTCTTCATCTCCAGGGAGGGAGAGGCACAAAGGCATTCCACTCTGTTGATGCAGTTGCATGTACATTGTTCCCCTTTGAATGCTGGTGTGTCTCTTCAGCTAATGCTGTAACTGGACTCCACAGTCTTCATCTGGCTTTTTTGTCTCAGTCAGCAGAATATACTTTTCTTGGTAAAGCCACCAAGCTGCACCACTTTAAAGGCTGTATTTGAAACCAGGCAGTCTACTATGCTTAGCTGAGAAGGTTTCAGCAGGGCTGTGTGTTTGTTCTCTTTGTCCTTGCTCATGGTAGACTTCAGGCTTTCTGGGTATGTCTGGCATTAAGGTAAATACAGATTGTGTCATTCATTAGCAGCTTTCTGCTTGATTTAGCATAGCTACAGAAGCAGCGACATAGAGTAACAACATGGGTATGTACTCAGGGCTCTCCTAAGATCATATATCTCTGTTAAAACCTGTGCCTCTGCAAATTCTTTAGTGTTAGGATAGCCTTCCCATGATGTGGTAAAACCCTGTAGCTATGCTTTTCATCTCTGTTCAGTTTGAAATTACAGCACTCAATGATTTTCCTCAGAAATCCGCTTCAGTTCCTTTGGCTGTTTTGTGTCCTGGACTTGCAGGGACCAGCGCATTTGTCACAGCATAGTTAAAACACTGGGAAAAGCACTTGATTTCCTGGTTAGTCATGTATGTGTCCAAAGATGGGCAGTGTCAAATGAACTGATCTCTCATAAAGGTCAAGGCAGGTTAGCTAAGAGAGGTCAGAGCACCAGTAATTAAGGCCTCAACACCAGATGGCATCTCGATAACAGAGCCAAGTCAGAGGCAAGGCACGTGAGTGTTCCCATGAGAGTGATGCTGGTGGTAATGGGGGGCCATTGGAAGGGCAAAGGGTTAAGGAAATACAGAGGAGGTGTCTTGAGTGTGATCTGCTTACACCGGGCAGTTTAGTTAGCAAGAGACACCGATGCTGAAGAGCCATGCAGTTCCTTCCGTGTGCTCACGTTAAGGCTGCGTGCATTTTGCAGGAGTCTTGCAGTGACAGACGCGGGGCGCAGGGGGTTTCTAGGGGCTGTATCGCAGAGCTGTGGGCGCACTCACAGCCGTGCCCCTGCCCTGCCAGCCTCCCTGTACCTGTGCCGAGCTGGCTGCTGCGAGCTGCCCTGGGCAGGGGCTGCTGGGGCGAAAGGGTTAGCTGTGCTCTGCCAAGATTGGAAGTCCAGCTGTGTCCACGGAACAAAACCAGTTTGTCTCGCGCGTCTCAACAGCCCAAACCTGAACTAATGGAGCAAACAGGTGTGAAGGGAGAAGGGAGCAAGTAGCTCCTTGTCTGCTGGATAAAGGGAAAATCAGGTCAGTAGGAATCAACACATCCCTCATCAGATGGCAGGGAGAGGAGCTGCTCTTCAGAGAGCAAAGGCACTCAAGATTAACCTGTTACTTGCTGGGGCTCGCTTCCAAGGAGATCTCAAGTCGAACAGCATGGGACCAGGTCCCAGCAGGCTTCTCCTCCTGGGCCTGGAAATCCAGCTCAGATGCCTTGTGAGTCTCTTTTTCCAGGGAAGAACTGAGGAGGAAGGAAATATGAAGACAGATGGCTGGGCTATACCTTCTATGTATTTGAATTCTTTCTTACTACATTAAGTAGTGAGCAGCTTTAATCCCCATGCTTCAGCCCATCCCCTGCTTTACGGAAGAGTTTCAAAGTGGTTCTTGAGCCTCCTGGCTGCCAGTACTTTCTGAAACAGGAGCCAACAGAGGCTTCCTGGGAAAAGGCAGCTCTGTTTCAGATATGATAATTGTAAGTGATACTGCCTCCTTACATGTTCTTGCAAATTTAAGGAGAAAAAGCTATTTTCAGTTGCTGATCTTTGTACACTTCTAAAAAGACTTCATATTCTTTCTCAGAGGTGACTCTTACTTCAAGATACAAAATTTATACTTCAGTTTGTGAAGTCTGTGCAGTGCTCTGGGATAATTTTGGTTGGAAACTGCCATACTGTGTGTAGATAAGATCATAAGTGAGGTCATTCTTTTCCTTTAGAATTGCCAGCCTCACACATTCACAAGGTTTTAACAAAGCACTCTAATGCATTTTCTGAGCAGCCCAACAACCTGTCTGTTGTGCATGCTGTACTGAAACACCATCTTACCGCAGTCAAGTAAAACTTCTGCCTGTGTGGGCTTCATCCAGATTTCTGGTGTTGTCAAGGACTTATTTTGTTATGTTACCTGAGAGCCACATAATACAGGCAAATTTGCTGGAGTCAGACCAAACCTGTCCTATAACCAAAATGAAAGTGTAAAGTAAGCCCTTGTGCCACTTTTAATCTAATTGCAGAGCAATTGTCAAGAGGTAAATATTCCTCACTAATTTTCTTCAAAAGTTCAAGAACCTAAGAGTCCCTTTGTATTTCTTCAGTGGTTTTGTTTGTTTGTTTGGGTTTTTTGTTTTGGTTTCTTTTTTGTTTGTTGGTTTGGGTTTTTGTTGTTTTGGTTTGTTTTTTAAAGCCTTCAGCTCAGAAAATCACAGCTCTATTTGGAAAATGCCATATTCTGTACTTTTTCGTATAAATGGAGTCAGCTTTGTGATGTGTTTAACAAAGTCAGTTTCCACATTGGCTATGTGCAAAAAGCAAGATATTTTAAAAGAGGAAATAATAATGGTGAATATACATAAATGTTTTAAAAAGTCTCCACTGTATGTCAAGTCTACCCTATAGTTTATTTTAAAGTAAATTGCAAGTTAATGCCTTTATAAAATGGTGAAAATACAAATTCTGTGGAAAATAACTGCTAGAATCACTAAGGCAATGAACTGGGACTCCAACAGCCATGGTAAATTCCTTGCTGTCTCACTGTCCTCTGTGATGAATGGCAGGACTGTTGATAGTTCTCCTTATTACTAGCACTATAAGGATAAAATAATTTTTAATTCCTGTGGTGAGAAGTAAGGTGGTGGGAACGAAGAAGATCCTCCAACATAATTTTCTACTCTATGGTTTCTTTGGCAGAAGTTTGAACACAAAGGCCGCCTTTATCAATTGCATGTTTATTTTCCTCAGCTTCTCATACTTTATAATTTGGCTGTGAATTTTAAAGAGCATCAAATGGAGCAGAGATTAGAAATTTGCTCCCTTTGTGTCCTATTGAAAGCAGACCAGCCCCTCCTCCTTAGGCAATGCAGAGTTCTTTGCTAATAATGCTGACTGAACAAGTCTTCATTAAACTTCATGTTGCTGGGCTGGATAATTTATTTGGCCCCGTGATCTGTTCAGACCATGACCTGGACAAATCACCCGTGATGCCTCAGATGTGAAAAGCTTTTGTTTGGCTTCTTGCATTCTTAACACAATTAGTAGCCCTGCAGCTTGTCTCCTTGGGCAAGGTAAGGTCACGCTGTCTCTTGGTGTAGTTGCTGCTCTCAAGGTAACTCACTTAGAGCATCCCTTGAGTGATTCAGTAGCGTGTGATTTTAGCCAGTAAATCCCAGTCCCATGGAAATGAGTGGCAGATGAGTATAAAGCTGGTTATACCCAGTTGTCATAGTTACTCTGTACTGCCTGTGCTGGCAACCTGCTACAAAGCATAATAGACTGAAATTTCCTCTAAACTGGTGTAAATAAACTTGGTTAAGCAATATGTCTGCCATTAGGGTGACTGAGGCTTTTCTCTACTTCCAAACACTGTGGACCAGGTGTTCACCACCTCCTTTTTTCAACGAGGAGTAAGTTACAATACATGTGACTTCTGTGTATCATGGCAGACTACACACAAATCTCTGATTAAAAATCACCTTCCACTTGAAGATAAAGTTATTACAAAGAATACCAAATAAAGCAGATAGCTTTTTGTAATAGTCATTAAAGCCTCAGGAGTTATTTCACAAGTATGTAATCCCTTGAACATGTTGGAGTTTGCTTTGCTCCAGAAGAATGAAAGGGTTTTAAATTGTATTTCATCATCATCAGTCCTGAGGATGATGCATTTACTTTGGCACTGGTTTTGCTGCTTCTTCAAATGAGGTCTCTGTTCCCTTCCATGTTACTGCACTGGAGGGAGTGGTATGATTTCCATTCATTATGGGCAGGAGGTAGGATTTCAGGTTTCTTCCCCCAGGCACCGGCTTATGCTTCGTTTAAGCCTTTCCCTTTTCCGTGCCTTAAAGTCACAAGGCAGTGGAAGCATGCAGCAGGTGAGCCAGGGTGCTCCCTCTTTCTCTGTGTCTGTGCATATAATTATATCTATTTCTATGTATGTGTGTGTGTGCATGTACACGTGCTCTTATTTGTAGATTCTTGCATGACATCAAACAAAATTTAAGTCACATTTTTTGTTGGGAGGGAGGGGCAAGCATCAGACAAACCCAACCCAGTGGATGTTGAATCAGGCAGGTCTCGACAGTGCTACAAATAATACCCCATCCCGCCCCTGGCTTTCTGGCCCACCCCCGTCCCTCTCCACACACACAGGTCCAGGTCTCCTCAGCCCACAGCACAGATTGCTTTGCAGCACCAGGAGAACTGTTTTCTGTCAGGTGGCATCCAGCCAGTTTGTGAGGAAAATAGCATTTTTCAGACCTTTCTGAACCAGCCTCATCTTTGAGGGGGACAGGCTCCTGCCTGCAGCTTGGAGGCGGAGAAAGGCTTGGTAAGGTATGATAGGAGACGCATCCAAGGAGATCCGTTTCTAATCACAGCAAGGTCAGCTACATATGAGCCAGCAGTGTGCCCAGGTGGCCAAAAAGGCCAACAGCATCCTGGCTTGTATCAGAAATAGTGTGACCAGCAGGACCAGGGGAGTGATTGTGCCACTGTACTCAGCGCAGGTGAGGCCCCACCTTAGAATACCGTGCTCAGTTTTGGGCTCCTCATCATATGAAGGACATTGAGGTGCTAGAGAGAGTTCAGAGAAGGGCAGCGAGGCTGGTGAGGGGTCTGGAGCACAAGTCTGATGAGGAGCGGCTGAGGGAACTGGGGCTGTTTAGCCTGGAGAAAAGAAGGCTGAGGGGAGACCTGATCTTTGTCTACAACTACCTGAAAGGAGGTTGTAGCATGGAGGGCGTTGGTCTCTTCTCCCAAGTAGCAAATGATAGGACAAGAGGAAATGGCTTAAAGTTGCACCAGGGGAGGTTTAGATTGGATATTGAGAAAAAATTCTTCATGGAAAGGGTTGTCAGGCATTGGAACAGGCTGCCCAGGGAAATGGTGGAGTCACCATCCCTGGAGGTGTTTAAAAGGTGTTTAGACGAGGTTCTTAGGGACATGGTTTAGTGCTAGAGTTAGGTCATGGTTAGACTCGATGATCCTGGGGGTCTCTTCCAACCAAAATGATTCTATGATTCTATGATTTGAATGGCAGGCATGGTTAGGGCACCTTTGGGGGTGAAGGAGGCATCTCTGAGAGGTCCCAGCATGAGAACTGGGCCAGCTGGGCAGTGAGCTGTGGCCTGTGAACTTCGCTACACACTCTTGTTCTCACATACCATAAATGCTTACTGACGAAACACTGCTTCAACCATGTGGAGACATGTAACAAGCAGAAACCCACCTGAGACCATGTCTCATATAGCTTCTGGATATTAATGGGTTTGGTTATTCATATCTTCAGTCATAAGAAGTCGTATTTAGCTCTGACTAGTGCCTGGGTTGAGCCATGTGTTATATAGCTGAGGATTATCTGTCTTTCAGTTAATCCTTCCTCCCAATGTACCTTGATGCCTTTCATTCCTTATGTGTTTTTTGTTTTGGTTTGGTTTTTTTTGCTTTTAATATATCCTGGCCTAAACCATCTTGTCCTGCCAGGATGGTACTCCAGAAATCCATTCTGAGCCACTGAGCTTTAATTTTGCCATCTTTTCCTCACAAGAAAAGGATCTGGGGTGGCTCCTGTTCAGAAGGCAATCGTTGCAAGATAAATCATAAACACAAGCCAAATGTGACTGATGGGATGCTGTTCAGCCAAGTTGTACAGGCTGGGCTTGGTTCTTTCTTTCTCAGCTGCTGCAGGATGAACATGGGCCAGCAGTGACAAGAATACTGCTTAAGAACGAGTCCTTATCTGTTATCTATACTTCGAATGCCTCAGGAAACAGAGTTGAAACAGACTTTCATGCAGGTTTCACATTTTGTAAGGATGAATATGAATAAAGCCTGGTGAGGTGTGATGAAATATATTTTAGCATGGGTAGCTGGGGGAGCTTACAGACTCTGGTGGTTTGTTCTGCAATGAGATCCATTCCGCTGTCAAACAGGCCCCAGCAGTAAGAGTAAAAGCTCCACTGGTTAGTTATCTACAGCAATATCTGCCAAAGAAGTGTCAAACATCAAAAGGACAATCTTGGAAGGGGTGAACTAGACACCTCATATTGATCACCTGGTTTTAGTTTTTCTGCAGGGGTTGTTGGAAAAGTTTCCTGGCCTAACTGGTTCTGACAGAACTTCCACCAAGGTCCAAGGTGGAGTTTTGACATTCTGGACCCAGACTGGCAATAGCAGGGCAGATAGGGTCTTTCTCTCAAATGAAGGACATAAAGCCCAAGCTGAGCCCTTGTGTAAACAAGAATAGAGTTGAACCTAGGTTTCCCACAGCCAGGCAGAAAGCCTGAGTCACCAGCCTAACAGGGATTTTGGAGTGAGTTTATCCTGATTTTTCACAAAGGCTGATGTGAGTCTTTGAGGTGCTCAGCTTAGTGATAACAACAGCCGTTTAGTGCATGTATTTTTTGGAAAGCAAGTTTTTTTCCCCACAAATCTGATTCTTATTCTACTTCTATTTGAGTTAATTGCTGTGCACATTTTAAAAGTGTTTTTATCAGACAAAGGGTCAATGGACTAATACCACATGAGGAAAAAAACTTTCCTGAGAAACAAGTCTGCTTCAGTATGTCCATGACATCCCAGCACCCCATGTAGTGCTCCGTTGTGGTGGCCAGATTAATTATGGACTTTAATTGGGAACAAGAAACAAAAGAGGGAGTCTAGGGGAAGATGACTTCATCTCCCTGCTCGTCTTACATTGCTGTTTCACACAAAAAGATCGAGGCAACAGACAGAACAGCAGACAAAATTATCTACAGAAAGGTTTCCCTTGGCTGAGGAGAAGGATAAAATGAGAAAAGGATCATTGTTCATCTGGAAAGTCACAAGTGCAGGTCTGAGTTTTCATCTTTCCAGCCAGCATGAGCATGTTAGTTTAAGTCTCACACCTTTAAAAGTTTTTGTTCAAGCAGTTTGTCCTTGGGCTAATTTCTCCATCTCATTCTGCCTTAGCCTCGACTTGCTACAAGCCTAGGCATTTTTAGCCTCTGTGAAACAAAAAGTGCTTTTTCTTACACTGATCGAGAAGGCTGCATAAGGCTGTTACAACGAGGTGCAGGAGGGAAGTGAGCAGTGACAGTGTTGCGTAAGGGACAGCTTCATGGTTGGCAGACCTAGAGGTATTAGAAAATAAATGTTCCAGCTCTGCTATTAATTATCTAACTTCAGATGAGTAGTATGGACTCAAATTTGCAAAGGCCTAAATGGAGAGGCTGGCACAAGGTGGGACAGTATGTGGCCACTCTTAATTTGTTTTTATAACCAAGGAGTCATCTAACCACTGATTCTGCCCCCTTACTAAGGCAGTCGTGTCTCTTCTGCAGGCTGGCAGGCACCAGCTTTGCTGCATGCTGTTCTGGACCTTTCCCTTCTGAAGGACTCCCGTACAACACACTTGTCCCTACAGTATCTGATCACGTAGTCATTCATTCCATCATCTAGTCCCCCCTTCATCATTTAATTCACACCATTAGACCAAAACCCCAAAGTTGTAGCTTAGTCTCCCCTTGTTGTTTCTTCATGCTGTCACATTCCATTATTCAAACCATAAAGCCATTTACCTTGTGCAGTTAATTCAGCATACTTAAAATAATTTCTATACTGAATTATTTTAATGGCTAAATGTAAAACCAGTAATTTGTTTGCAAGCCGAATACTTTCTGGCATGATTTCCAAATTATCCAGATAACCCTGCCTTCAGACAATCTGTTTGTTTTCTTTTGTGTGTCAAAATCCCAAATACATTTTGTTTCTCCATAGTAACCACTAATGGGAAATGAGAAGAACCTGGGTAACCCTAGAAATGTCACAACAGAGCGGAAGGATGCTAGCTCTTGCTCAGAGGCACTGACAGATTGTCCCTGTGGGTTTCAGTTTTACATCCGAACTGCTTGGGGCAGGGGTGAGGGCAAGGACAGAGACGACATAGGCTAAACTGGGAGATTTGGGAAGACCCAGCGGTGTATTTGGCAGGTGGAATGCTCTGTGTTGGTGAACCAGGCTGTTTGTTGTACAGGGTAGGTTTCCTTCTTTCATTTGGCTTTTATGGGAAGAACCAGCAAGAAGTTCTGGACTGTGAAGTCTAATTCCTGGCTATCACAAATGGATGTTTCTTGTTATCTCTCTCATAAATTTGTCTTGTTTGGTCTTTAAAAATAGCATTTTTATGCCTTTCATTTTCCTTGTGTGAGACCGCACTAGAATCTCATATACTTCCAGTGATCAGAAATTCCTCTAATTTCTGTCTTTAGTTTGAGACATAGCAAAACATCTCCAAAAAGGTGCAAAAGTAGAGATTAAAAATGACTGAGTGACTTCTTTAAAACACGGTAAGTGCTTTGCATTTAAAAGTTTTCTCTGTATTTACCCAATCTGAAATAAATCCAAAACAGTTCAGCTGAGAGGTCAGAAGAAAACCACAGTTCTAAAACCAGCTGGTGCATGAAGAGTTAACTGGAGACCGCGATTCAGCTGCTGACAGGGAGCAGCCTCCTGCATTTCTTGCAAGGTGATCAGCTGAAACGTTTTGGGCTTTGTTTGGGTTTAGTTTTGCGACCCCACCAAGAGGTAGCTTTTACAGGAAGAGGGAAGAAAACCAAGACTTAAAGTTTTTGTTTGTTGGTCAGAGTTTAACGGGGAGTTTGGCACCGGTCGAGCCTGCCGCTCGCAGCGCTCCTGCCCGCCTCCCGCTCCTCTGGGTGTGCCAGACCCGCACATGTAACCCGCACCTTCCCCGCCCGGCGCAGGGGCGGGCGGGCCCCGGGAGCTGCTCCGGCACGCCGGGCGCTGCCTCCCCCGCCGCGCCGCGGCCAGCCCGACCGACCTGCCGGCGGCTGGCACCCCGAAACTGGAGGTATCCGAGCCCCGGGTGAGTGCAGCAAGGAGAGAATCCGTTCATCCGAGCGGTCTGGATTTATTTTTTTAAATCGGTGGGAGGAGGAGCGTGTAAACTTCATTTAGAAGAAAGGGCCGACAGGCGCCTGGGTGGGCGAGTGAGTAGGAGGAAGGATGGCTGATGGAGGAACTACAGAGAGAGGAGACTGAAGGAAATGTCTCAGCCCATGAAGTCTAAGGGAACCTCTGACACGATACCACTGACTTGGGAAAGTTTTATCGGCAGGACGAGGTTGATGCTGTGAACTCCGGTAGGATGAGGCAGGGGGCTGACTTTTGGTCCTCCGGGAACAAGTGTTTAAAAAGGGGACTGTACATTGTATATATACAACTAAATGAGCAGGTAATGTCCTCCTGTGCCTTATTCGTGGTGCCTGCTGCACTGGCAGAAACGCACCGTGTTTTAGAGTCGAGGAGGATGTGGGGGAGGAGGGCAGTTTGGTTCATGAACTTTCATGGGAGGTTATTTCTTTTCTGATCAGACAGAGGAAAAGTAGGCTGTTTCCTTGTTGATAAAAGCTTCTCTGTGGTATAAGAAGATAAACTGAAACATACAAAAAGAGTTGTATTAATTTTCTCCAAATATTGCTGAAAGGATAATGGAAATCTGTGTCTGTGCCCGCTGAGGTGTTCAAGAAAGGGAAGGTTTGGAAGCAGGTTTTGCTGGGAGATTAACAGCTCTGAGCTGGTCTGTATAGAATTTCAGTGGGTGAGCGAGCAATTCAGATTTGTCAAGCGCGGCATTGTTAGGGGACTTGAGTGTTTTGGTATTTGTTGAAAACACAAGAAATGCGTTGCCCTCGTGTATGCAGGAATAAGCAGCTGGATTTACAAGTAAGCATACATTTGGAACCGTGTTCTCAAGTGCAAAAAGCAAAATCCAGCTATGTTGTGATCTATAAGAAAATTAGATGCGACTCCTTTTTTTTCTTCCTCTGATATTTTTAAACAGCAGTTTGTACTGCAGTATCATCGTGTGTAGGAGCATGTATGTCTGAGCACTTTGAGATCAGGTTGTGTGAAGACTTCCTCACAGATATGTTTGGCCTCCTGAATACTTTCTTTGTAACTTTTACATTCCTTACAGCCAATTCCAAAGTGCTTGGTTCACTATCAGCTCTCCATACTTAGTCTAGTTATATTAATGTTTTTCCCTGAGGGAGCAGCACTAAAATTCATTCATCGATTTTCTAAATTCATCGTGCAACAGGGGAGTGAGATGGAGCTACTTAAATAACTATTGCTGTATTTTTTCCCATGGAAGTTGAAAGGTCAAAAAGCTTTAAAGTGATCATGTGGCTGCAACTTCTGCATATCACAAACCATAGCACATCCGTGACTTAGGTCCTGTGAGAAGAGAATAATCTTACCTGCTTAAATTACTCCCATATGTGACTTCACTGAACAGAGTTTTGGGTAAATTGGTTCAATGGTTAATTGCTCTTGCTATTAAAATTCGGCATGATTTCTAATCTTAATTTCTCCATGTTGCCTTCTAGCTATCACATATCACTTATTAGATCCCAGCAATTTTTCTTTTAGAATTTTCTGTGTAGGTGCTTCCAAACTGATTGTTCCTGAATCTCCTGTGGAGCAAATTAAATAGATTGAGCTTTTGTCTTTTGTTATGTGTTAGGGTTTTTATTCCTTTGTAGTTGTGGATCTTTTCTGAACCCTTCTCAGTTTTTCTACATCCCTGAATTCTGGACAAAAGATTGGGTCATAGTGGTCCAGCAGGATCCAGGCTGTGCTTCTTACTGCTTCACGTTTCTCTTTTCTTAAATCCTAGTATTATATCAGTTCTTTTAGGTTCAGAATTGCACCAGAGGTGATAATAATCCAAATCTTTTCCAGAATCACTGCTTCTGAAGGTGTCCTCTGTCACATGTTGCCATACTTCACTCTGACCCTCCTTATCTGAGTGAAATCCATGCGCGTTATCCTTAAGTACATAGTATTGAACGCACCGTTCACAGTAAAACACTTCTACAGATGTCAGTAAATGGGACGTACAGAATTATTTCCATCTAAAAGTGGGTCCTACTGGCTCAGTGTATCAAGAGATGCTCCGTCTTGTCTCTTTAGCAAAATCGCCGCCTGTAGAATACAGGAGTTCAGATATACATGTCTTTTATTGGCTACATCATGCAGATAGCCTAACCAGCTGAGGAACATCTTCAGTGAGTAATGAAATCTGCTCGGTATCTGGCCATCCGTGGCCAGAGAAGGCAATTCCTTTTCCAGATGGTCCCTTGCTAGGAAGTGAATGAAATAATGTAGATGAAAAGAATCAACCTGAACTTCTTCTTCCCAAATTTAAGCCAAACTTTAAACGTTTTCCGAAGCTGGAAGCCATTCAGTTGAACTTAGCCTATTGTCTGTTTTTCAGCTGCGTCAGCATGTACAGGTTCCAGCTGGGACCAACAGAGAATCACTGAAATATTTTCAGGAATGCTGATCCAGGAGACTTTCTGTCCTGACCTGAAGTTCAGATCCTCTCATGGGAGCTCCTGTTCTCAAGAGATTTTCAGTCTGCTTTGCAGGTCATAAAGATGACGAAGAAACACTCAGACTTCAGTGTACTTACATGAATGTAGTTTACAGGCTGTTTGAGTAGACAGCTGCTGCAGCCAGGATCCTTGTTCCTCCAACCAAACCAAAAGTAAGGCTGTTCTTGGCTGCAAAGGGAATTGCTTTGACTTTGCCGGACATTGTTTCCTCCATTCCTGTACCCAGGTATTACAGTGAAGAGGGGAAATGAGAGGATAACATTTGTGATTTTTATAAATTTTTTTTCATCAAATATCGTAAAAAATGTCTTGCTTATCACAAAAGTAACCAGAAGTTTTCCATTTGGACAGAGAGTCTTTGCTCTGGAGTTTATAATTCTGCGTGCACTAGAGCTGCATGCACATACACAGCCTCGATGCCGAGAGCCAGAAGTTAGTTGAAGCATGCAGGATTCCAGTACCTGCCCTCCTGTTAAACTCTGCCCTGATTTTACAGAGGCTAATGCCGCCAGTGCTATCTGTACTTATCCTTTGTGCTTGGGAAGTGTTTGCCACTTCCATTAAATGACTTACTAATGGTTCACAGGCTAGCATGCTGCCAGGAGAAGGAGATAAAATATGCAAGATTAGTGCTTGCTGGATGTTGAAGTTGTAAAACCACCACTTGGCATCCTTGACCAGCCAGAGCTTCCTGGGAAGTGGCCACAGCCAAGGACATTGTGCCTTTCTCCAGTCACGTTTTTATTCTTTCTGGTGGACCCAGAACGATCCCAGTTCCAGGCATGCTGTGTTTTTAACCTGTTTGGTGCTTGTTATTTTGATCTATTTCAAATTCTGTAGTTAGCGCCAAGGCTTGTCTGGGCACGCGAATACTCCGGAGGAACGTCTTTCCCGAGAACGCACCTGCGGCGCCGCACCTCCCATCTGCTGCTGCGCCTCCCCATCCAGAGGAGACACCGCTTGCCCCCAGCACAGCACTGCTGCCTCCTTCCCCTTGCTGGGGGCGGCCAGGCAGGGGTTAACAGTTCTTCCCACTCGTTGCTGTCCCCCCACAGCCCCTGGCCGGGCGGTGGGGCAGCCCCATAGCAGGGGCAGCCCCGGGGCGGTCCTGCCCGCTCACCCCGCTGCCATGGCAACAGGCCGGGAATGCCTGTGCCTCGCCATCCCTGCCGCCGTTCCCCAGTGTCTGGTTTGCAGACAGCTTCATTGTCTGCCGGACTGACGGTTGTCTGTCCCTCAGCTTCCAGCAAAGCAGCCTCTTCTCCGGAGACAAAAGGCCCGACACAAAGGAGGGACTAAACAGGGCTAAAAGTTTAACGGGGGAGCACAAACCCCTTAGTCTATGTTTTAACTGTAGGAGAGAGAAGAGAAAAAGAATTCTGGCTTCTCCTAAATGATAGCTGGTGAAGGAGGAGAGGGGGCATAATTAGGTCTTGCTGGGATTCAGTAATTGCTTCCTGATGCCTCATAAGGAGCCTGGCTCAGCCGCAGGACTCTGTGGCACAGTTCTTCACCCCAGCATGGTCAGGCTGCTGCCTTCTGACAGCTGCTAAGATCCTATAATGAAAGAGTTGGGTTTTGATTGGCTCTATGGGTGGATGAATTTTCATATCCAAATCAGCAGCAGCATTGACCCCAAGGAAAAGTTTTGTTCATGTCCAGCCCAGAGCTCACACACAGATTTCTCCACGTGTCAAGTAGATATCTTGTTTCCTAAGGTTTCCCCCTTAGGTTGCAGTGCACAGATGATGGGGAAATTTATGGAGGAGAATACTGCTGAGTTAGTAAATACAGGATTTAATCTTCCAAACTGTCAGCATTTCTAGAGCATTAAAATTCTGGTTCAGATAAACACACTCCCTTCCAAGTGCAATCTCTTTCCTTGTCCCAAGCAGAAACATGCTTTCATTAAGTCAAAGCAAGGGTGGAATTCTCCTTCGTGACTTCAAACGCTCATACGTGTGTTCCTTAACAAACCCTACAAGAAATGCCGTTTCACATGAGATGTTAAATTCAAAGCTTTCCTTTGGAGTCTGTACTGAACTGCTGTTGGTTTGGCTGGGGGGGGTTGAGTGCGTCTGCCACAGCAACTCTTCTCAAATCCCATGCAACAGTCGGTGCTACAACATAGTAAGATATTGCTTTAGGGTACTTTCATTACCTGTTAAGTGCAAAAACTGTTGTTTGTTGCCCATTCATTTCTTGAATGTCCATTTGATCCGTTTATAGGAATGCATTAGTAATTATTTTTTATTGTATAGTTTGGGTACCTTCCTTTTCAACCTCAATAAAGTCCTCTTATTATCCCATGTTCCTCGCTTCTGTAATCCCTCTTGTTACCTTCGGGTAGACCCTGGTTCTTTCAGGGCTCTTCTCAAAATCTCACATGGCCATTCAGAAAGCTGTGCTTTGTTTACAGGGCACAGCAGCTCTGGGGCCCCTGTTGTTTTTCCTTTACATCAGTCACATTCAGCGCTCAGCTCTTGTTGCTCAGCTGCCACTAAACCAGCTACGCGGTTTGGTGACACAGGCTGTAAGCTTTCTCATTGCATTGTCCATCTTTTTTTTTTTTCCTAGTCTTATCTTGTGCCCTGAGGACCTGCGAAGTGTCATCCAGATTTTAAGAATGCAGAAGTTTATTTCCACTCTGCTTTCTGTGGTGTATTCCATACAGGCATTGCCCTGACAATATCAGAGCCCAGTCCCATCCAGTCTGTGTACCCTGCCTGATTCCTAGTAACTGCTGTCCCAGGACAGACGTTTTCATGATTCTTTGTTCATTGCTTTCAAAGCTGACAACTTATTCTCTCATGTATAATGCATGTATACATATATGACAAGGGGCACAGTGACTGAGATGGCTGACATATAGGTTCTCTTGTTTACTTCTCCACAGGATTATTTCAATATTTTCTGCTTTCTGTCTTCTTGCAAAGAAAAAGAGATGATGTGGCAAAGCCGCTAGCTGGATTCCTCCCCATCTGCACCCCCATCAAAAGAATGGGGAGCATCATTTGGGAAGGAAAGAGGACACACAGCTAAGACCAGGCAGTTCAGGAGAGCTGAGACTTAACAGGAAGAAAGGAGTTAGCGTGGCTGAGAAGTTTTGCAGGACCAGCATAAGGGAATTTGGGCCCTGTGTTTTGCCCCTGGGCACAGTCGTAGCAGGGAGGGAAGGTGCCTGCTAGAGATGGGAAGATCGGAAGTTACAGTTTCTACAGAGAGGAAGGAAGCATGGGTGTCGTCTTCACTTCTCGCCACAGAATGCTGTTATATCATGGGCTACTTCTTTCCATTCTTCACATGTGGGTCTCTTTTGGTCAGACTCTCACATTTAACAGTGAGGCTCAAGCCTTTCTGCTCCCTGTAATCACACCAGCATGGCCCGAGGGAGAGAGGAAGAAACAGCTTCTTGGATCATTTCTGTTTGGCTGCTTCTGTGGAATGACCCTGAGTAATCCCATGTACCATAGTGGCTCCACACACATATACAAAAAGGAAAAACAAAACTCCAAATGACATAAGAAAGATAACAGCCCAGAATTTGGTTCTGTTAATTTCCTGTAATTGTGGGTAGCTGCACAACAGCTGGGCTTTTATGGTGGGAGCCTGGGCTGAAGGAAAAGGCTGTGCTAAGGGAGTCCCAGACCTGGAACAGATGAGTGTGCAAAGCGGGGAATGGCCTCATTAATCAGAGCAATACGTTGTAAAACAAGCCATTCTCTCATAACAGCCTTGCGGGCTGGTCAGCAGCTGCCTTGAGATTGGAGATGAGGTGCTGATAGAACCATGGGATGTTAACAACAGTCTGGGTCAGAGGGCTGTATAGCAAGAACAGTTAACTCAGGTATATTTGGATGAACATGCTGACAAGTTTTCTGTCTTCCACCATCCTTGGGAAACCTTTTGTTATGTGCATATGAAAGGTGAGCTGGATCAGCTCCGTTAGTTTGTGAAGTTGGCTGAAGTTGTTGATAGTGTGGTTGTGCTAGTCCAACTGGGAGGGCAGGCACAAGCTCTGCAGATACAGCTGGGCTTTTAGAAACACTCTCCAAGAGAGCCCTTGTAACATCACTGTAGTTTTCCCGGATGGCAAAAACTGAGAACAGTCTTAAAGTGTCACCGTGAAGGAGGGTGAAGTTAGGAACAAGCGTGTTTCAGTATCTATTGCAGTAAGACTTTGCTTTCCAGGGTCTTGGTAACTGTTTGGAAACCAGTGGGTTTCTCTCAGTATTTTCACCTGGTGAAAATTTTTATTTGGGATCTCTGAGCAACCTGCTTTTATCATCCCTGTCTCTACCTAAGCAAATATTTAGGTCTTTCAGGTGCACGGTTTAAAAGAGTGAGTATATGTAATCTTCACACCCTTACAGTCCCAGGGTAAGGAGCAACCCCACGCTCACCTAAGTCTCCTGGAAAACCTCCAAAGTCTCTTTCCATTTTATAAATGTTCTCCAGCCCACCTTACCACGTGATTTTGGTGTCTCAGGCCTTATTTGTCCCAGTCCATGCAATTTATTTGAAGCAAAATCAGACATGAAATACTTCGGGGTTTTTAACAAAATAATAGGGATATTTTCTGTATTCTGATTTGGTATAAGAGCATGTCTCCCGGATCGTAATTTTTAGTATTCCAACATTATGCAAGGCTGGTGCATTAAAAATAACTGCATTTTAAATCATTAATTAATATGATAGTTTCCATTGAAAGCTGGGGAGATATATTCTTTCTACCTATCATCAGTTTTGCCCCCAATTAATATCAGATCAGTCTTGGCAGAGGGAACCATGCCATGCACTTTCTCTCTTTGGAAAAATCAGTATTTGTCATACTGAAATCTCAGGCAAGAGTATTGCTGGCTGGTACTAGAGGCCTTTCTGGTTTACCTCCAGTTTTTTTGATGGAATCCTCCTTGTTTCTACATAATGTGGACAGTGCCCTGTTTCTCAGTGTATGGGAGGAACAAACAGTAAGAAAGAAATGCTCAGCATTCATCCTTGCAGTTCACAACCAGTCCTGTATTTAAGCATCCAGTCTTGGCTGTTTACTGCAGTTTCTCCACATTTCTATTTTTCTCATCCAGATGTACCGGCTTGCAAGCAGCCAGTGCACAAGGAAATTCCTTGGCATGCATGAGTTCAATTTTGCTCAGCCAAAGGCCACAGCTTCTACTGTCTCCAATTATTTTATTCCCCAGGAGCTCCCTTGCTTATTCCATTTATCCTTCATGGTCCCTAGAAAGCCCACAAGCTTTCACGTGACTTATGATAGCCTATTCATCAAATGCACTTGACAACAGCCATTAACACTTTCCATTACATCAGTACTTTTGCTTTGCTACAGAGAGAAAGCTTGCAGAGCAGAGGGCATCGACTGCTGGCTGAAGGTCACTTAGACAATCACATAGTTCAGATTAGCACCTAAGCCTTTTGCGGCTCATTCCTATGTCATATCCTTTGCATCATGCTGCTTGTCAAGCACCTGTAATTATCACTATTTGTTGAAGGTGGGGGTGTTGGTTTGACAGGTGCATCCTCAGCCACATCTACATGGGTCAGTCATTACACAGAGATCAGGCTGTCCTTTCTGTTTCCTCACACTATTTGCACCTAGTCTCCTTCAGCCCTTTGTGTTATGTGTCAAAAATCCCTTCAGGAACTGGGGAGGAGGGGGAAAAATAACTTTGCCTACACATGGTTTTGCTATAGCTCCTCTCACCTTTGCATTGAGCACCTCACCTGTTAATTCATAATACTTTGTTGAGGCCGGGAGCTCCCACATGCTTTGAGTCAAGAAGAACTGGCCAAACTGGCTACCCTGACATAGTTACAAGGTCTTCTCTGCACTTTAAACAGATGATGTTTGCATGACAAGTTACAGGAGGGAAAAATATTAGCATGAGCTTCAGGCAAAAGTGTTAGCTGTTCCATAATATATAAGTATGTATCAGCTGTGTTGTCTATGGAATAAATCTGTCTTTACAGTTAATCGGGTAACTAAATTATTAAAATATGTAGCTGAAATTTCCACAGAGCCTTACATTAGAAATTGTGAAATAAGCCTTTAGGTTTTTTGAAATAACATCAGTGGCATAACTTGTAAATCATTTTGGTATTGCTCAGGATAAAGGTAGTGTATAAATACGGGATTACCTCTTGCCTGGATAACCGGAGATATGCAGACAAGTCTGGCAGACAGGATGTGAGCTGCTGACTTGATATGATATAAAACTTGATCCTGGGAAATGCCTTGGGCGCAGGAATGAGGAAGTTAGCACTACTATTTTTAAATGTTGTGGGGAGCCACAAGTGTTAGCAATAGTGCATTCTGAAGATGTAAAATGACAAATACCTGTTTTTTCTCCTCCACCCCCCCATCACTTTTTTCTGTGCAGTAGATAGGTTTAAATCTTTGTCTATCAATATACATTTTAATTTTGTACCTTTTTATGTCAGTCATAAAGCAAAACACATTCCTTCTTTCCCTGATATACCTTGTTTTGCTTCTTTCTAAATGATGTGCAGAGATGGACATCAGTGTTTATTTTTGTAAGCAGTGAATTGAGCACTGACAGGGTCTTATTCAACATCCCTGTGTACTGACTTGTCCTTTTTTGCTGCAGAATCAGCACAAGACTGAGCAGATAGTTGGAGTGATGTGGGCTCTGGTCATGCAGGACCCACCCAGCTAGGAATTAGAGATCAGCCAGTTACTTTGCTCCAACTACCGAGGTGTCATCAGCTGGTCTTACCATTTCTGGTCACTATCAGTACGGTTTCTCAGCTCATGGACTGGTAATAGCAAAACCAGGGTGTTTCAGACATCTAATGCACGTGATGGCCTCCTGCCTTCAATTTTCCTGTTGCTATGAGAACATTTCTTGCATTCATTCAACAGAGTCAGACCCCCATGCTTATGCAACACTGCAACTGCCTTTGGATCCATAACTTGATGTGTGAGACCACAGTGTGTTGCTTTGCGGTGAAAGGTTACGATGCTTAATGGGACCCCAAATTCTGAGAGGATCCAGTGGCTGGCACATTTCCACCTGCGGTCTGGCACTGCAAATGTCAGGCTTATTCCAAATGGTACTGTCTCAAGCACCAAAGATAAAACTTAAGAGGTCTGCAAACCTCTGTATTTTGTTACCAGTCCATCATATATTACTTGTAAAATTATGGCATAATGAAGTAGCATATTGTCTGTATATGAGAGACTTGTGTAACTGCTCTTTGCAAAAGAGAGTTTGTTCAGTGGATTTAGTATCAGGTCCTCCAAGATGAAGTGGCATCATCTTTGCATTTGTAGGATTGGCTACAGATTTATTCTGCTTGCCAAATATCATTACCTTCCCTAAATGTCCTGGGCTGGCAGACCTTGTTTATTCTCACACTGTTTCTTCATGAGCTCCACGGTCTCGTGTCAGTGGCAGTTCCACTATTGCAGGATATGCTGTATGTACTACTTATTAATATCAGAGAGGGAAGCAGACCTCTGTGGATAGAAGTAAAGTCCAAAGTACATTCAGAGGTAAACTGCTTTTGTTTATCTTCGACAACGTACTTTGAAAGGAGCTGCTTTTGAAAAATGCCATGTGCGTGTCTTCCATTGTTCTCGTTTGCTCCTTGTTCTCCTTTTGGACGAAAGATGAAGCAGTAGGATTCATTCTTCTTCAAGGAACAGGTCATTCTCTTACCGATCCTTCTGCTGGAACAGGTTCAGCTTTGTGTTTCCTAGTTCTGCTCTGTCCCCTCATGCACAGGCTTTGTCCAGCCTGGCCGAGCTGGGATTGTAACTACTCCAGTGGTAGTAATAGTGACTAAGGCTGGGGTGTGCTGGTAGACTCAGTAACCTCTGGACTGAGCACACCTTGCTGAGAACAAAGCTAGATGACGTAGTGGTAAAAATATGTTAGTTGTATCTATGCTGCGTTGTCTGGGATGGAAATGGAGTTGCTTTGTAATGAATCATGTAGGTATGCTTAGTTGCTAAGACGTTTACTTTGTTAGTATATTATGTTTGTTTTATAGAAATAAGTTCTAAGGAAAAACAAGCAGATTTTAATGCTTTCTCCACCACTTATACGAGACCTGTTCACAACTTGTCTAAAATTATTCTTAATTATATGTGACGGAGCGATGCACTTAAGTCACAAGAGAGAAGCAACAATATATTTTATTGATATAAAACAGCGACTTAACAAAGTTCAATGGTAAATACAACAGTGGTTTAACAAGATTCAATGGCAAGATACACTTGATTATTTACTGCGTAGAGGACAGGGTAAATCAGACACGCCGGGGAGGCCCTCCACGAGGGAGTCACAAGATTCAGAGCAGACTCCTTTGCTTTCTAAATTCTTACTGAGCGGAGTAGAGGTGCAGCTGGATCCAGTCCTCGTCCCACACTTGGTCAATGGTTCATGTCTGAAGGATTATATGCGCACAGTCAGTCTAAGCTATAATCTTAGCAAAGCTCACAAAGTTTAACAAGCCCTTTGCCACTTACCGGGGATGTATTGCAGCAAAGAATCTCTCAGCGTTGCAGAGTGAAGGATCTCTGCAGCAGGTGTAACCTTGAGAGCCGTCCCACCCAAGCGGAGGTGCTGTCGTGCAGCCTGCTGCCGGGCAGGGGAGCTCAACGAGCTCTGGGCTGTCCACTGTTTAAGGAATAAGGTGATTGATTTATAGTCATACTTGCATACCAGAAAGAAGTCTGGGTCCCTGCACCAGATAGCCCTTGGCTACTATGTGGGTATCTGTCTCCCCAAAGTCTGGCTGAAGCAGGATGCAGCCATCACAACCACCCCTGTCCAGGCTGTTGTTCAGGCAGGGGGAAGCACACCGCCACATTACAGAAAAACAGTATTGTGTCACATATATATTGTGAATTCTTTGAACAGGCATAGTCTTGTCTAAAACATGTAAGAATCTTGAAGACTTTTTCTAATTATGTCAGTCTGAATGTACCCCCTTCTGGCCAGCTAGTGGAAATACATGAGCTGATCCTCAGGAAAAAAACAAGTGCTTTCTAGATCTGTGACTCTCAGATGGGTTTAAGTCAAAAAGCCTTCTTTTCTGTAATAGTTTTGGGACCCATTCGCTACCATTGTTTAACACCTAAGAGAATAACTCCACTTTTCGTGTGTTACAAGAACAAAGTGTATTTGCTTCAATGTGTTTTTAAAGTAGCCTTCTTCTTTTCTTCTTTACTGATAACTGGAGCCAGAGTTTTAGCTACTCAATAAACATAGCACAATAAAAATATTGAGTATTTTTCAATTAAATCATGCAGTAAAGTTCTAAGTTGCAAACTAATTTTGTTATCTTCAACATTTTCTTTACTCAAGGAATAGTGACAGGGCTCTGATTGAATTTCAGTCTTTGTTTAATTAGTTTCTCCAGTTGAATGAAGATAAACAGGTGAGACAAAAAAGGGCACTCAAATATTATCATACATAGCTGATTGCAATGAGGCTTTGAGATGCAAGTAGCACCGTTCTGACAGGTAGCCCGAGATCAATTTCTTAATGGTTGGGTCAAGCTGGGTTGTTGGGAAGATGTTCTCTTCCTTCTCCAAGCAGCAAGAGGCAGCGCGAAGGATGGAGACATGGAGCAAATAAGTCAGGATAATGAAGCACTGTAAGCACAAAATGTAGTAGTCTTACCTTCCTGTAAATACATACGTTTGTGTAGGTATGAAATAATAAGAAAATGTCAAAACGTCAACAAATGAACTCCACAAAAACTTATAGGGTCCTTTAAGATAGTACATGGAGGACAGTCCTTTTCAACAGTTTTCTGGTAGTATGAGGGCAGCTGCAATGTAGCTGTGAGAGGCTGAGTCATAATTTGTTTTTATTTCGTGTTCAATTTAGTATCTGCATCATGGCTCGCATTTAAAATGAAATATAGCAGTTCTTATAAAGATTAGACACTCATGGGGATAGATAAATTAATTGAACATAGATGAAACTCATGTTTTAAATAGAGCTGGAAGCTGTGTGATATGACTTCTTTGTAACTTTAGATGATTTAACTTCTTTTGACAATTAAACTTCTTTTGGGACTTGCAATGAATTTGCAATGGTTAACCAAGCAACAGGCATCATATTTAAGTAGCGATTAACCCACTGCTAGGAACAGACTATGTAATACTGCAGATGTGGGATGAAACTACACTAGGTTTAATCAGGCCACTGATTTACATGGCCTAAATTTAGACACCCAAGTTCAAAGAGATGTAGTGATAGAATATGACAGATTATGATGAACTGAAAAGTTATCTAAGGATTACTCCATTCAACACGATCTGAGAAGCCTCTCAAGTGGGAGGAGAAGGAGTAAGAAAGGGAATCATAGAGATCAGGTCTGTGACTTCAGTTTTTCATCTTGCACATTCTCCTGCTGGTTACTTAGTCTGTGATGATTTTGAAATGTTTCTTAGCTGTGCCATAAAGTATGAAGTTAAACATAACTTTTGCATTAACAGTTCTACATGCTGGAGAACTAGATTGCTGTTAAATGTTTGCATGTGGTACGTTCAGCAGCAGGACTAGAAGGCAAGGACTGTGTGAGCAGTCATCTTTTCCACACATCACATCTTGCAGAGACGCTCACAATCTGCAGGAATGCTTACAAATCCATGTTCCAGGCTGTCTGGTGTTGGTGGTCAAGGGCTTTGGAGTTTTCCAGCCCCTCTCCATAATCCTCTTGCAAGGAGGCAAGGTGATTGCCTCTTTTTCTGTCTCCAAGGTCTGTTCTGAAGGAAGGAAGTGTCCTGCAGGTTGGGAGAGTACATTTGTAGATGTTCCTATAATGTTAACATACGCCGATTCATAGCATAGGTACCCAGGAAGCATGTGGAGGTGATAACAGTTGTCATCAGAGGGATATCCCCTGTGCAAAATAAGCAGGCAGTAACTTCCCGTTGACAAGAAGTTTTCTGTGCTTTGAGATTCCTGCAGATTCCTTGGCATTTTTCTGCTGTAGCTTTATTGAGCTAGAGAAAGTTATGCTGATGTCTGCAGCAGTAACAGATTTGACCTTCCACCATTAACAGAGCTGTGGTAAACAGGAAAGCTTACAAAACCAGGTCTGGCATCATAGCTTATACCAAGCTTGAAACTCTTTGCAAGTGGATAGATATAACAAATATTCATTGAAGCAGTTCATAGGTTTATATCCAACTCTGTGACATTTACACACATATACACTGTGTTCTGTTAGAGTCCCAGAAATGTGCTGGGTACTGCAGTGCAGAGGAACAATAACTGTTCCACATTTAACATTTAATAGTCAACAATTACAAAAAGTGGGAAGAGAACCAGTAGCTGTGATGTGATAGTGATGAAGCATTTTCCCAGAGCCATATAGCAGATCAGTGGCAAGGCTGGAGATAGGAGTCCAGTTGTATCACTTCAGGGCAATAGCCCATTCATGTTAAATATATTTTAAACTACACTGTCTGTCTTGGGAGAATCAGAAACATGACGGTCCAAAAAAAAAGTGTACAGGCACAGTTGTGACTTAGATGGAAAAGGAATGCAAGGAAATGACCAGATATGGATGTCACAGAAAGTATGTGAAAGTATAACCTTTGTCATGGAGAGATAACTGCATGACAGCCTAATCCATGATTTCTCCCAGATTTTGTCTATCAGCTTTTCCATCATTGCTTACAGAGACACTACAGGTTTTGTACCTGGCATCCTCTCAACCTGGCTGATTTTAAAGGCCAAGTCTGAAGTACTGCCCTCCTGTATATCAATGTCTGGTGGGGTTTATGTAGATTACATTCCCAGCAAGAGCCCTAGAATAGATCCAGCTATGTCAACAGAAAGCTTAGCAATGCTTACATTGTCTGAGAAGCTGGTGTTGGCTACAGCAAGGAAGCGAGAACCCCGTGGGAAGGTGTGACCATGTTAAGGGTATGCCTGTACTGCCGACTGAAGTGTAAAGTAGAGCTATCTGAATCAAATATAAATTTGTCAGGTGACAGAAACAGTCATGCCGTGAAACTCTGAGGTAATTTCTCTCAAGAGGCAAAATAGATGAGTACTCAGAAATCTGAAAATCCAGGCTCTTGCTCAGATCCATTTCTGAGGGTCATTATTTGCTTTTCTTTTTGAAAGGTGTGTAACACTCACGGGTCTTCTTACTACTTGTTTGGCACAGTTTTGGTCATGATCTGTTTGCAGTATCAATGTCCTTTAGCAGCTGGATGGCTGCCTTCCCCCAGGCATAAGTAGCATGATACTACCTGCTGGTTTTGGCCAAAATAGTTTAAATAGAAAAATGAAAAATTAATACAATAGAGAGAACCAAAGCTGTCTTTCCTTGTAGTGAGTCACAAGAGGCCAATCACGGTGAGATGTTCTACCTCCATTGTAACAATGCTGTTCTCAGTTTATCATGCTGAAATGATTAACCATTTTGTTACTGAACACTTCCAAAGCCGACAAAACATTAAGAGGCCTATGGATGAAAAAACATCTTACAACGCAGGTTGGCGTTTTATTGTTCGCTGGGGACTTAAGATTCCAAGTTATTTAGTGGCTTAGTAATGATGTTCAGGCATGTACGTAGTAAGGTATGGCTGGTGCTGGTTGCAGGCACGACTTCCATGGGGGAGTGAATGCAAAGGTGCACAGCTGCGCGGGCAGCCTGAGGCTGCTTGTCCCAGAGCTCACATGTTGCTGCTGTCACTGAGACAGAGCTGCTCTCCCCTTCGCCTCCTTGGTAAATCTGCTCCTGTGTTTTGTAGCTTGCAGGAGCAACCTGTCAGGTTGGAATCTGGCAAGGTCAGACAATAAAAAGGTATTTTAAACTTGCAAAGTAGACACCTATCGAAGTAATTTGCTTAGGAAAACGAAGTCAGATGGTCAAAAAGGAAAAAATTAGTGTTTTGTTTGATCACTTCTTTCTTCTTTTATGCAGATGTAGTCTTCCTCAGTCAGGAATCCCTCTAGGTTGAAGACTGCATCCCATCAGCAAGCTATCATCTTGATTTTTTTTGTAGGAAGGAATTTTGAAAACAGTTACAAAAACGAAACGTTCATCTGGGAATCGCTTTCTTAAGTGTCCGTTCCCAGGCCTACTGGGGTGCTGCCAAATTGAAGGACATTCACATTTTAAACTTAATCACCCATGTTCAGGAACTCATCAAAAGCCAAGAAGTGAAAAATCTGAATTGCCTAAGCCGCCATCCTTTAGCAATGTCAATATTTTTCACCATGTTGTATTTGCCTTTGCAGCAGAGGTTCCAGTATTTCTCTTGGGATATGCACACTATTTCATCTAGATCTCAGGAACTTTCTTTGGATGCTTAGCTGCATTAGCATATTGTTATTTTTATCCTCCCTGCTATTAGTCATTCTCTTACAGACAAAGCTAAAAACTTGTCTTTTCTAGAACCATCTCTGTATTCGTCAAATATTTGTAAAGCAAACTATAGGATTCTTCTTCAGCAGAAGAATGTACTTTTGATTTTAGTTTGGGAAAGAAATATTATTTCACTTCCCAGATTTGACACTTCCACAAATCAAATAAGAGTTAATACATTTTTTTTCTAGAAAATAAAGTTACATAAATGATTACATATATGAAACCATCTTCTCTTAGTGCTTCTGCTGTATTTCTGGGCATCTGGATAAGAAAAGCAATTAATTTTATAAAACTTATTCAGTTTAGAAATAAATTTTTTCAGGTGTTTTTTGTGTGTATTTTTCACGTGGACTCTCAAGGTGGTCTTCTCATCTGCCCTTCTCAAACTTACCGGAAGTGTTAATATTTATTTGTGGAATCACATTTGGTTTCTGCAATTCAAAAGCTAAGATTCAGGAAAGGGGAAAATTATAATTGCAGGCAGGGAAGAGGTGCTCCACTCTTAAGAACATAGAAGGTATTGCTGTGGACCTGAGGATTAGAACAAAACCAGATTATTCTTGATGGCTTTTTTTATTACTTTCTCGCTTAGGGTGTGGTTGTGGATGATAATCAGTTGGCTTGTTGGTTTTTATCCCCACAAATCTATTTATAGTCTTGTAGCAAAATGTAATATATAAAGGACTCACCACTGTGCCCAGTGGTGCAGCCAGTAACAGGGACTACAGAGGAATTGTGCGAACTTGGGAGTGAAATGGCAGCATAGAGAAGAAAATCTCAGAAACTGAGGTAGTGCCACTTCTTTTCAGATACACTTTGAAATGCATGGATAGTCTGTAAAAGCTATCTGTTCTTGTTATTGCTTTGTTATTATTGTGGCTTGAAAAACAGGTTGGTATCATTCTGCTTATAGAGAATTCTCAATTATAATACCCCTTAGAATTTGCAAGATGTGTTTTGTCCTTAGATCAAAAGAGTGGGTGACCTCCCATTCAGCTGGGATGAGAGGCCCAGGAAATCAAGTTACTCAAGCCATTATAATGAACTAATGGCAGGACTTTGGCTAACGTGAATAGTCTCTATTTCATATTCTAAATGATAACTGAAATAAAAATTCAAATTGTCTGTTATGGTTGAAGCAGAATGGAAATCAAGCTTATCTTCTTTTGGGAACTGGTGGCAATTGAGTTTGTTGTTGTTGCTGTTAATATTGTAAAATATGCTCAAATCACGGGTGTACAACCGTACCAAAGTGCTGCATTTTACACTCACTTTTCTGCTTATACTGATGAACAGTGACTTCTGTAAAACATGTGATCTGTGTATCTATCAGAAGCAAAAGGCACAAATGTCAGCACTACTGTATCGTACGTAGAGCAAACCCGTGGTGCAGCTACAGAGTGTAATTTCTTGCTGGCTGCTTATTTTTAGGAGCACTCTGATTCATTAGCCCAGTGGGAAGAAAATGGGAGGAAAACCCTTTAATTTCTGAACTCTGGGAATTTATGCTCATTTTGGAAAACACCTTATTAGCACTGCAGCTATCTCCTCCAGAAGGAGCTGGGATGGGAATAGCACTGTATGGTGCAGGCTGAGACTAGGAAAATAGCTGTGAAAGGAGCCATATCCTCACAGAGGATGAGGGCAGCTTCCATGATACAAGTCCACAAAATGTTTTTCCTTGTCCTAATGTACATTCCTAGATCACAGCTTCTCTGAGAGATTTTGCAGAGACAACCAGGGTCTGGCACACTCTTTCCCATTGGGTAAGCTGAAGAGTCCCATTGCTGAACACATGCTGGGCAAAAATGCCACCTCGGCACCTTTTATGGTGCATTCGCCAGACCTCCTTGTGCTTTTGTGATAACAGCGAATGCGCAGACAAGTATGTGAGAACAGAGCGGGGAAATGCTCTTCCTCGATGTCTGTTCCCTTTCCCTACTGGATTCTTCTCTAGAGCAGAGGGGATGGGGACAGAAAGGGAAAAAATGAGAACAAGAGTAGAGGGAACAAGACAGGTAAATGACAGAAGTGGACAGAAGAAATGCGGCCTGAAAGTTTAGAGAGGGAAGTTTTGAAAAATCACTACAACATGTGGGCTAGATTTTTTTTTTTTTAGGTCATTATGTTGGAATGAGAGCAATGCTGTCGTTGCTGTCATTCCTTTTGTATTTCTTCCTGCATTCCTTTTCTGTCTTCAGCTATTTCTTTATTAATTCTTGTCAGACTCTTCAGCATTTTAGCCATGTCTTTTGGCTGTCTTTCTTGCCCAGCATATTAATAGGTCTTTCTTAAGCATGCAAATTATTGTGCAGATTATGGTTTTCTTTTCGTGGAGAGAACTAGGTAACTTCAGAATAATTAGCTGAAATTTCCTTCTCTCCCCTCTTTTTTTTAAAGACAATTCCTCATCTCTCCAGGAAGATGAAGAGATAGACATGGAGGCTGTCAACTGGCAGCTGAACAACACCTCCATGAATGGGCATTCATCTACGCCAACCACAGTTCGCTTTCCCAGCTGGGTGACTTTTGATGACAATGAAGTCAGCTTTTCACCACAGAACCTTTCTCCCTTGAAAACAGACACCCCACCTGCCGAAACACAGACTCCAGATGTTAACTTTAACCTCACTACATCCTTTAAGAAAAGAGAACGTCCTAAAAGCACACTGGGGGACCTCTCCAAAATTCAAAAGCTAGATCTCTCCTCCTTAACCAAGTTGCCTTCTGTTGAAATGCCACCATGGAGTGCTACTAACCCCTTCCTGGATGAATCTCTGCGAGATGTCCAGCCCTCACCCATCAATCCATTCAGCTCATTCTTTGAGGAGCGAGACAGGCGTTCCAAAAGTTCTTCTGTCTCCAGTGCTCCAGGCAAAAGCCAAAGAGACTCTCTCATTATTCTCCATCAAGAACCTGATACCATCAATTTTCTTGAGGCAAACAAAAGTGTAACCCACACAGATGCTGTAGAGCAGCTCAAGCAACTCCAGATTGGAGACCCAGATCGTGTGAGCAGCCCTACCTTGCCTGATGATGACCCCATGATGACGTATGATGTGGATGCAGCCTTATTTAACCTGGCACCAGCTCAGCCAAGGGATGGATGGCCAATGATGCTCAGGATCCCAGAGAAGAAGAATATTATGTCATCCAGGCACTGGGGACCAATATACGTCAAGCTGACTGACAGTGGATATATACAGCTTTTTTATGAGAAAGGACTGGAGAAACCTTTCCGGGAATTCAAACTTGAAATCAATCATGAGATTTCAGAGCGCAAACTCCAGAACTACGATGAGAATGGAAGGATACACAGTGTACGGTTGGACCGCACAACCTACAAAGAGAAAAAGAAGTATCAGCCTAAGCCAGCCATTGCTCACACAGCGGAGCGAGAGCAAATTATCAAGCTTGGGACTACAGACTATGAAGACTTCCTCAGCTTCATCAGTGCTGTGCAAGACACACTGATGAACTTGCCAGCCTCATCAACAGATCTGAGCACAGTGGGACTGAACTATCAAGAAGAAGAAATCACGGTTGATGTCAGGGATGAGTTTCATGGTATCTTGGCCAAAGGAGACAGCGTGATTCTCCAGCACAGTGTGCTGACCCATATCTATGTTCTCAGCTTCCTTTCTGGCCTGGCAGAATGCAGGCTGGGCCTTAATGATATCCTGATCAAAGGGAATGAGATAGTTGCAAGGCAGGATATTATGCCCACTACTACCACTAAGTGGATTAAATTATACAGGTGTCGGTTCCATTCGTGTGTGGATGAGGATATGTTTAATAACTCCCGTATCATCCTGTTCAACCCCTTGGATGCCTGCCGGTTTGAACTTATGCGATTCAGAACTGTCTTTGCTGAGAAAACG
Organism: Pampusana beccarii; assembly: GCA_013399365.1. Taxonomy (NCBI): domain Eukaryota; kingdom Metazoa; phylum Chordata; class Aves; order Columbiformes; family Columbidae; genus Pampusana; species Pampusana beccarii. The sequence goes on along the minus strand of VWYH01002396.1, from coordinate 19,425 downwards.
TTGCCTTTTACTCTGAGGACAGCTGCCAGCATCAATGGTGCTGAGGTGGAGGTGCAGAGCTGGCTGATGATGTCCACTGGCTTCTCGTCCAACCGCGACCCTTTAACTCAGGTCCCTTGTGAAAATGTGATGATCCGATACCCAGTGCCAAACGAGTGGGTGAAGAACTTCCGCAGGGAGAGCGTCCTGGGGGAGAAATCTTTGAAAGCCAAGGTGAACAAGGGGGCCACTTTTGGATCAACCAGCGTGTCTGGTTCTGAGCCAGTAATGAGAGTGACTTTGGGAACTGCCAAATATGAGCATGCCTTTAATTCCATTGTATGGAGGATAAACCGACTGCCTGACAAAAACTCAGGTGAGTGGTGGATACCGTCTCTGCAGGGGTAAACTAAAAGGAGTTAAGTATTTTAGAAGATAGGAAATTTAGGTATTTTGGAAGGCAGGAAATACTGGGCTTACATGATGAAGGATAAATCAGCCTCTGTAGTATACCAAAGGACATCAGTTAGTTGCATGAAGGATTTATCTGACCCTTCATTGCACTAGTTTTCTGTATCCTACAAACATTGTTAATGATAAAAAACAGTTTAGGCTTTCCAGATGTAAAAATATGCCTTCTGTCTCTGCTTCCATAAGTACACTACAAGACTTGGGCATGACACATCTCTGTGTGCTTAGCAGTGTTAGTGGAAGCAGGGCTTTTTCAGGTAACTTGCAAAGGCAAGATACTATGCCACGGGGCTGAATGACAGGACCAGGCAAACTGTTGTAGTTCCAGCCCATGTGCTTTCTTCTCCACGCATTGCTAAGCATACTGGGCCAGTGCTATAAATTTCAATGTGCATACCACAACTAACACCTATAAAATATCCAGAATGGGGATTCTAAGATGTCAACCACAAAAAAAAAAAAAAAAAAGAAGAAGATATTTCCAAACACCAGTTTGTGGCTATGTTTCTGTCATCAGTGCAGACAGGTAAATACAGCTTAAACCTGAAGAGAGACATAAAAAATAAAACCCGCAAGTCTTTGTGTTTCTAGTAACATGTTAATAATTAAACATTCAAATAATATGGGCAAGCCACTGTTCCCTTTGGCCATTGTTGCCAGTCATTCCGCTTCCTACTTTTCATCCATAGTGTTGCAATAAATGTAGACAACTTGGGTTTATTTTTATTCATAGGAATTCTACTTCTTGATTTCTCTGATCTAGATTAGCTTTTTACAAATGAGATGGACTTTTCAGTGTTAATGCTGTAGTAAAGCAGCTGAGTGACTGGGAGGGTTTTTGTGTTCAGTGTTCCCTGAAGCAAAGTTCAGTGTTGTACCAGATTTGGCACTTTCTAAGGACATATGTTTTTCCTGAGTTTGAGCTGTAGTGTCAGCAAAACAGTGATCGCAGTCTTTTAATCTTCTGGATCACATTTCAGCCCAGGGATGCCAGCATACACCATAGGTTACAAATTTGGAGGGATATCACTGACAGAAGTGAAGGCTCCACATTTTTTGTAATGCGGAACATAAGAAGAGAAAGCTTGGGAACTCAAGAGAAATATCACAGCAAAAAATTAACCTCAGGCTGTTTATGAGCAATAACATGCTTGTGAGGAAAATCTCACGATGCCATCTGCATGAGCTCTGGGAATGAGATGCTGTGAAACTGGGCCTTCTGTGGCATCTTCTCTCCAAAGATCTCAGTATAGCTTATAGACATTAGAGCTGGGGAAATAAAAGCCCCCAGACTTTAAAATAATCTCAGAACATGCTGGTAGCAGACCAGGAGAAGAGGCAGAACTTGTGCTTCTACTGCCTCCTGAGAGGTGATACTCCCTTGTCCATCACTACTTTGAGGGACATGTTGATCTATGTCTCTTATTTCCTTGATCTTATATCTGCTAGTGTGAGGCTTTATTATATATACCCTGTGTCAAGGGGAAATGCATCGCAGACTTGGCACTGCTGTTGGAGCCCTGCCACAGAGCATCTATCCATCAGTGTCACTGTGCAGAGCACAGGGCAGTTACTACTTGTTTACATCCTGAGAGGAAGAGAGTGTCCTCACCCCTCCGGTCAGGTCAGATGTAATTTCAGGGAAAGGAAGGGCCTTGCAAGCACTGTCTTGGCCAGGACACGTGAGGTATGTGGGAGGGAGGGAATCCCAAAGTGATGATAGAGCAGGCCAAGTGTAGTTTAAATCTGCCATTGCCTCTCAGGGACTATTTATTAATACGTGTCTTGACAGTACTCGTCCCATGTTTTTTCTTACTCAAAGTATATGGCAAACCAAGAGGGATATAAATGGTACTCAAAAGCGTTGATTCCCGCTCCTTCTTAGATTTGCCTGGTGGACCACATGCACTTCTGACCACGTGCTACTGATGTGTGGTCTGCTCCCAACCCTGTGTGTGCTTGGCTGTATCCAGCCCTACCCACAGGCTATATAATAACTCACCTCCTCCTGTTTGCCAGAGTCCCTATAAATGATGCAGTTCTCAAGCACTAAGTATAAAAATATTCCCTTGATTCTCACTTCGTGCTGTCTTACTGTGGCACCTGCAGCTCACCCCTAAGAGCACTCTGGGTCCTCTGTAAATATCGGCTCTGCTAATGAACTGTTCTGGTGCCTGGGACTCCAGAGCAGGAGGGAGGTGGTGGGTGCATCACACTGCAGCTGGGGGTAAATGCTGTGGGTGGCCACAGTCTCCAGCTCCACCCTGCCTCCAGAGGCCACACAAGATGTCCACATGACCTGGGGCACATGCATTGCATGGCTCCCTTCAGCACACATCCCCATCTGCCAGACCTGTGTGCCTATCAAAGGAGCACCTATGTAGGCACACACCGTGGGACCCTTTGTGCTCTGACACATCAGTCCCTTGCAAATGTGATCCCAGGAGCTCCATGGTCTCCAGGTAGCCGCTTGGACCTGTTGTGCTTTGCTCCGTTCCCTGAGTGCAGACTGGTGCAGGCTCTGCGTAGGCATGAGGGGTATGAGACCATCAGCCCTGCCTGTGGTGTGCCCTGCAGCCAGTGCCACAGCCTGCAGGGGAGGAGGAGGGCCTGTCCCTCCCGGAGCTCACTGCTTGCGTCCAGGTTGTGCTACCTGAGCACTCAAATTGTGAAGGATTATTTCAGCAGCTTCACTGTCTTATCCAAGTGTTCTCTCTTCATGCTTTCTAATGGGATGAGACCCTTTGCACTCTCATTATAGGAACGTGTTATCAGCACTGTCTGTATTATTTTGTAGCTGGACATTGAAAAGCATATGACAAATGAAGGACTGTGTGTACCCTAACTGTGATTTGACCTAAGAAAAAACTATGGACTGGATTCTATTGAGCACATTGCTGAAATCCTTTCCAAAATAGCTTGTTCAACTTTATTGCCCTTCTCATATCCACAATTAATACGATCAAAGCAGTTGATAAAGCCTATTTACATGCTCTGCAGAGCTTCAGTTGCAGCTGGCTGGGCTCCACATGTTTGGTTTTTTAATCCACCGGCAGAATATTACGAAAACATCCACTCAGTTTTAGATCGTGGGAAAACGCTCTTCAGCGAAGCAGGGATGTAGCCTCTGAGCAGAGCCTTGGATCTGGACATTTGAACTTTGATCTCGGTTGGCTGTGGATCCCAGGCATGCTTCCTGATAGACTTTCTGGAGTAAATTAAATAATTTAATCAAAATATGTTGGGACATCAGAGTAGTTTGGAACAGATTCCCTCTAATCACAGTAACCCATGCATGTATGTTAATTATCAGATCCTTGATTTTCAGAATGAAGTATTAGTAGCTCAGGGAAGCAAGAGACGCAAAACAAAAGCAGTGTGTTGATTTCTTCTGGATTTTACTAGAAAAGTGTACCTGGCCATCAGAGAAAAAGCACTGGATGAGCCTCTTGAGCAAACAAAGTCCATAGAAGTTGTGCCTTGTGTGCATTGCACTCGAGGCACTAATGGATACTGACGTGCTCGGTAGTTTTGCTGTAGCTTCAGTGGGGAAGTTGCTTTCCTAACCATTTCACTTGGCTGCCTACCATGCTAAGCTCGTTTAAATTAATAACTTCCATAGTGTTTCAATTGTTGTGCATGGTCTTTTCTGTTAGTGGGTGCTCCTACTAGAAGAAATTAAATTATTGAATAAATGCTTTGTTATTTGCATTGCATTTTTTTCTTCCTTTTTTGTTTGCTTGTTTTACCCTGTTTGTTTTATGAGACTGTGAATATCAACCAACATTCAAGTGTGTTAGAAGAGCGATTGCTGGTTACATGTGCCCACTTGAAATTATGAAAAGCTCAGTAGCTCAGCTCTCCAAAGAACCCGCTGTGATGAGGTGTGCTCAAGCCCAGTTAAACACCCTCATGTGTCCATCCCAAAAGCAACCGAGCACACGCTGGCTCAGGAGTGCAGCGGCACAAGCTGGACATTTTGTAGCTGTGGATGTGGCTTATGCCAGAGCACAGGGTCGCCTGCTCCAGGGCTGCTGTGGGGCAGCCTGAAGGAGGGAGCAAAACCAGGGGAGACGAAAAGCACAGCAAAGCCGATGAACAGGAAGGATTACAGTAATGAGTCTGCTGGCACTGGTACAGGGTGAGGAAAGAGATACGAACGGATGGGGAGACTTGAGACTGGGAGTTAGCTGCCAGTACCGAGTGCTGAATACGGGACTTACGAGCCAGGAGTGACTCGTTTTTAGGCATCTTCGTAAGGCAGCACCAGAGCGCAGTGATTCCCAGGCAGGTGCAGCAGCACCTGAGTGTCCCAGGGCAGAGGCTGAGGTGCGTTGCTGCCACAGGTGTGCCCACCACGGCCAAGCTCAAGGACTGAGCAGAAGCAAAAGCCCTGTGGTGCCGCAGGGCACAGCAATCTCTTTGCAAGCACGTGGGGCTGCTGCTAGCCCATGGTCAGTGGGATCATCCTGAAGGTCTACTGTGTGCCGCTGCTTTTTATGGAGAAAAAGAGTGTCCTCCAGGTATGAAAAGCCAGGAAGCATTGACCAAGACAGTGCCCAGCTCACTCTAGAACCAGGGGAACTAAGTCAGCACTCTGGTTGAGGTGATTCATGCTGATGAAAAGCAAGTGATGTGTTTTAATGCTTGCAGAACTCGAGCTTTTGTATCTGCTTGATACTGCAGCCACTCATTCACAACTTGGCTGTGGTGCTGTGTATCTCTGCGCTCTCTGCTGAACTGCATAGCCTCCTGTTGGATTTGTCACATAGACGTAAGTTTATAAACCTTTCAGTTGTGAAGAAACTCTGACTAGGCTGTTTGGAATTATAAGGCTAACGGTAGATGAATTTTTAACCAGATTTACACCAGGTTGATGTTTTTTTCCAACTCCGTTTCAGAGGTGCAGTGGGATGTTGCAATGCCTAAGCCCTCTAGAGAGTGCTCAACTTCATCCTGTTGGGACAAAATCCCAAATCTTGCTTTTCAAGCTTCAGCTCAACAAGGCTGGCTTTTGGGTTAAGCTCAAAAAATCTCAAAATCCCACATCTTGCTTTTCAAGCTTCAGCTCAACAAGGCTGGCTTTTGGGCTAAGCTCTGGATGAGGAATGACTTCCTTTGCAAGGCCCAGGCTTGCAGGTCCTGCACAGGCCGTATTTCCCTCCTCCTCCCAGGGAGAGCTGCTGGGCTTTCCCCACCCAGTTCTCTTCACTCCTCCTGCCTGCCTTCTTCCTCATCTCTGTCCTGGACGCCTTGCTGGGCTGTGTGGAGAAGGACTTGCCCAATGAACAAGTAGTCAGAAACCCTAAAGCCTATAACAGTGGCAGACAAGGATCCCTTTCATTTATTTATACATTTCTTGCATTTACATGTACTTACATAATAGGATCCCTTCAGTCAGAAACCCAGCATGGCTTTGAAGGCTCTCATCCTCATTTTGCAGGCAGAGAAACTGAGGCACAGACCTTAAATGACTTGCTGAAGAGCTTAGAGAGTTGGCAACAGTCAGAAATAAAACCAGCCTAGCTTGCCTCACAGTCCCTACTTTAAAAATTAAACATCACTCCTGCCCAGCAAAACAAAGAGGAAAAATAACAACAAATGTTATCACTTACAGATGACAGAGCTAAACATGATTACTTCCCCACTCTGCCATCCTTAATAACTAGCCACCTTGTCATGGGTTAGAGCAAGGAATAAACGGTTATTTCCAAGCCGTGCACAAATCTGCTTTGTGAAAACAGAAAAATTATTTACCATTATCCAATATGCTTTCTTTTGCTAAAAATGGGGATAACAATTTCAAATAAATGTGAACTATCTGCCAAATGCCATCTTTACTTACTATCAATACATGACATTTCAGAGGGATGTGCCACAATTTACTTAGTGTGTTACGTACACTGAGGGAATCAGAAGAGGGGAAATAACGTTTACCCTGTAGTGCTTGTTTTACCTCTTGTATTTTCACCCACTAAAAGCAAACCAAAGCGAACAACAGTCCTTTTTGCAGTTTGTTTAATTCCTCTGGAAACTCTAATGGTATGGAAACAGGTAAGATACTGTCACTTGCTACGAACTAGTTCACCCAGGCAGATTCTGGGTGTCTTGCAGTTTTGTGATGTTGCTTCCTCCTCAATGTCTTTTTTGATCCATCTAATACAACTTTCATGTCTGTTTGCTCTCTTTTCCCAGCTTCTGGGCATCCTCACTGCTTCTTCTGTCACCTGGAGCTTGGCTCTGACCGGGAAGTGCCTTCCAGTTTTGTCCGCTATGTAGATGTGGAATTTGACATGCCCACCACTTCTGCGTCCAAAGCCACCGTTCGGTCCATCTCTGTTGAGGACAAGACCGATGTGAGGAAGTGGGTCAACTATTCAGCACACTACAGTTACAAGGTAAAAATTACCATGTGGCAATCACCATGGTTACTTTGCATGCTTCATTGGCTTGAAAAGTGTGGGCAGATGATAAAAAAAATAGGCAGATGAGGTGGGAATTTGACACACGCCAGGCTCTGTGCATTGATTCATGGCAAACAAGTTGTGGATTATCCCTCAGCAAAGACGGAATAAACTTGCTTGCAGTTGCTTTGTGGAAGAGTGTACACACAGCCAGCTACTGGGGATTAGCTGATACAGTAGGAGTATGGACAGGGAGTTTTGCACAGCAGCTACAGTGGGAGTGCTGCAGCAGACAAAGAATCACATTATTTCTGTGCTTAAATATTTCTTCCTCCTGCCTGCCCCAAGGAGAGGAGCAGATGGGAAAATACAGTATGTATATACCTGCCAAGAATCTCAGTATCCCAAAATTTCCATGTTAGCTGATCACTCAGCAGCAAAATTGGCATCCTACCTGCTTTCCTTAAAAGCAATGATGAGAGAAACTGAAAAGATTCTCATGGCAAATATTTTAATGGTCATTGTAATTACATTTTAGTAGTCTCCTAAATTCCCTGGAGATGGTATTTGATCTTCCTAAATATCCCTTTTAGGAATTAAACATTGGATTTTCCTTGAATTTTCAGAGGGGTTGAAATTTAGAACACAAATGTAGATGTGCATTTTGTAAATTAATCTCTTTGCTTTGTACATCAGTCTTTGCAGAGTTAAAAATTGAGGCTGGTCTTCTGCTGTCACTTCAGAAGCCACCTATCCTCTACAGATTTGGTTCTGAGTTTGGATTCAGAGTACAGCTGGGGATGATAATATAAAATCATGTGAGATGCATTCTCTGCATGACATTATCTCTTCTGGAAATGATGTCATGACACTGTTGAATCATAAAACTGTTTGGATTAGACTGAAAACACTTATGGTAAATCAAATCCAGCTTTCCCTCATCAATCTACGTCTCTTCACAACCCTCTCAGTTTACGGAGAGTTTCTTCACCTGGGCAGGATACAAATCACTACTAAGGAAGATTTTTTTAATATTTTGGTTTGCTTTCTCATTACAAGTGTTCTCTCTCTTTTCCTCTGATAGGTTGAAATAGAGCAGAAAAAAAGCTTGAATGAGGACCTGAAGGGAGAAGATACTGCAAATGTCAATGAATGTGCTACACAGTGAATGAAGATCAGTCTGCAAGTCCCAAGAGGGATGGTCAAATTAACAACCTGTAAGAAAGGGCTTGCAGGGTTTGGTATTTTTCTTTAAAAAGTATGGAGTACTACTTTTGAAATAATGCTCTGAAGAGTATTATTTCTCCTTGCGATGATCCATACTCTGAGAAGAAGCTTGCCAGTGGTTTGTTTGGAGCAGACTGATGGGCTTTTCCTGGAATGATTTAAGTACAGTTGGGGTATATACAGAATGACTCATATTACAGTCCAGCCTGCCTTTTCTTCCTCTTCACTGTCTAGGTTCTGCACCGAAATGTGGCCTGACCACTGTCACAGCCAAACCAGAAAGCAGCCTTTATCTCACAATCTTGCCCTCCTACTTTAAGCATTTTTTTATATGTCTGTTGATTTGGTCATCAGCAAGGGAGCATCAAATGAAAAACACAAAATCTCATTTCTGAAGTGGTCAACAGAGTGAAAACCCTGAGCATCATTCTGGAGAATCAACAAACTCTGCATCTTAAACATAGTGAATGGTCAAGTAGATGAACTACAGACAGGACAGTTAATCATGGAGCTGTTCTTTTATTCACCCTCTCCTGCTTCATCTTCTGAATGACAGCATGTCATTGTGCACATTTTCATGGTGTCTGCACGAGTTACAAGAAAGCCTCTGCAGTTTCTTAAGATTTGTATTTGTTAGTCTGGGCTGTTCTGTTATCTTGACGGAACATGGTTATAGCTGCTAGTGACAGGGAATGTGTGTTATAATAGAGGTGATACAGGAGGGACTTTGCTTAGATCATTCCTGCCTAGAAAGATATTTAAGGGAAAAACACTGTGGTTTGGGTTCTTTTTTTATGTTTTCCTGGATGGGTAAGGTGGGTGGTTATTGAAAATGTCAGGACATGATTAACAGACAATGTCGTTTGCCTTCCTGAAACTCCTTTGAAGTCTCTCCAGCACAATATTACTTTCATGTTCTATCTTGAACCTACAATATAAGTAACTTTTACCTTTTAAACTCCCCCACTAACTTGAACCCAAAATCTATTTTCAAAAGTTAAAAACAAGCTTCTATCATGGAGATTTTTTAATCTTCACTTAGCTGAAATTAACAGCAAGTCTTAAAACTTCTTTCTAAAAATTCAGAAGGCAAAAATAACTTAATCGTATATATTTTCAGAGAAAACCATGTTCAAAGTACCCACTTTTTGTTCTTTCCATGGCTTGCATAATGTTTTGTCTCATGGTAATTTTTAATGTAAGAAAAGTAATTTATTAAATCATTTATCTTTTGAAAGGTTACTGCTGACTTTAAAGTCACACATTTGGAAAGCCTTGGCAATGTAATTTAAAATGATAATGAATTAAAATGAAAGTTTTTTTATAAATTTATAAATGTATTTTATTTTACATTTCATCTAACAGAAGATTAATACACTTTCAATTTACTCCTTTCATTGTGACTCCTATAAAAATCACTACAGTGTTAAAATCCCAAATAAAACCTGAGATTAATTACATGGAGTCTAAAACTGGTAGTGGTAGAATTTAAAACAAATTATAGGGAACTTCTAAATGCCTTTTTATATGCACCTAATTTTCAAGCCTAGGTCAGCCTAGCGATATATATTTACACAGGTTCACCTCTGAAAATATATAAAGTCTCAGTCCTTCTAGGACTCCTTAATAAGCGTTTAATATTCTGTTGCACGTAGTCCTACTGAAGCCCAGGGAGCTCCTTGGAGCACACCAATTAGTACTAAGCATTTGCAACATCTCTGTACATCCAAGAATGCTATTAACTTTTACAAACCGTTCTGAGGGATTAAAATTACTGGTAAAGTGCAAAGAATTATTCTTTATTAAATGGTAACTTGTATACATTATGAAATACGTGAGAGCATGGAGCTGAATTCATGACCGATTCCCAGCTCTGCTACAGGCTGGCTGTGATTAGTTGCATGGCAACTCCTCTACAAAATTCACTCCTTTTTTCAAAGGCATTCAAAGAACTTCTGAGTGTTTTTCACTGCAGCTCCTAGTGTACAGTTTCTAAAAAGAACCAGAAAGAAATCCAACAAAGCCAAGCTGAAGGAGTGCTTAGATTTGCTGAGGAAATGTGAAGATGTTTTATGAAAGAAAGTTGGGACATTTCCTATTCTGATCTGAAGGTCCACTGTCTGAATTTTTTGTCTATTGCCCCCCCAGCCCTTGAAAACACTAATAAGTAATAGCAAATAAGCAAAACTATGTTGTACTCCTTAAAGAGGGGAGAAATTTAAAGGAATATCATTTTCTATCTCTGTTGAATTCTTAAACTATTCAGTCTCTGTCATACTCCAGACACAGAATATTTCATGCCCCAAAAATTGAAAGATGAACATATGGGAGGTTTCTGTATTTATTTAATTTCTCTGCCTCTTCATCACTGATTCTTTTTTTTAGTCAAAGTTAATGAATGAAAGAGCATGGGCCTGACTCTGATCAATCTTATGTAGTTGGTTGTGTGACTGAAGTATCTCTTCCAGTCCTCATGGAGTTGTGCAGGCAAAACTGGAAAAGTGTTCTGGTTTATAAAAAAAAGCTATTTTAATCCTTTCCGATCTCTGGACAATATTTTTCTGATGTACATGCCACTGAATTTTTAAGAGTTTAGGATTAATACCTTGGCCAAAGTTTCAGAAGATTTTATTTGCTATTGAAGCACTGAAGTAAGTAGTTTGATTTCTCAAAAGAGTACTAACAACCAAAATATTGAGAAAATCTCATATTGGTATCATTAATTCATTACCACGGAATTAATTTTTCAGTCCAGCACCATCACGAGCACTGAGCATTTGAACACTGGGATCCTAAGTGCCCTTCTTGAAGCTTCCAGTGTTCTTGTTTGATTAAACAGTGCCAATTTTTCAGTGTTAGATACTGCCACTGTATGAACTTTATGTACATGAACCATATACTCTTCATCCATAGGGGTACAGTGGTAATTTGGCCACACTGTTGATGGGGGTAAGGGGAAAGGAGCTGAGAGTTTTGTCAGTTTTAGAGTAGCAGAAATTATTTAGGTACAAGCTACACCTGTAGTGGGGATGATTATTATTTTTTTTTACCTTGGGGAAAAATCTATTTGAATAATTTCAGTTGAATGCTCCTTTTGAGAAAGATGTAATCGCTTGTCCTTTGGTTTATTTGAAAGCTTTGTAGTGCTCAAAACACTCCGTGCAGGAAATGTGCCTTCAAGGTGAGCATACATTTATTCCCTGAAGCTATTCTCACTTTCAGCCTTCTTTCTATTTCTCATTATGGTTTTGTTTCATTTTTGTACTGTGGTAAGACTTGAGGTATTGCCTAGAAAAATAAGCAGTCTTTGATCACAAGGAGTAAAGATGAACAATATCTCCAGGCAGCTGAGCTTATTTTGGTGAATGCCTCTTACGTTTATTAACTATGGACACTCTACTAGCAAAGGAAAATAGGCAAATTCAGGTGAGAAATACAGTAACTGACATGTTCTTTTTGTCCTTTATTTTATTTAGACTCAAATTTAGTCATCCTGTGAAGGAGACAGATTTTAGGTTCTTCATTGTAGCAGTATCATTAGAAACATTGCAGAAATAATTTACCTTTTCTGGTGGGTTGCTGGCTGACATATTTGCTTGACTGGAGATCCAAGACCTGTTGGTCTACCTGTCCACAGCACTTAGGAGCTGCGAAAGCTCCCTCTTGATCAGCCACTTCCCAGGACAGAGAGCAATTCCATCCGAAAGAGCATGAAAGCAAGGGGGAAAGTGTGAGGAAAAGGGGTACAAAGTTCAGCCTGGAGGTACTTACTCTGTTGCTTGCATGAAATTCCCAGTAATTTCCTTGGCCTTTGAATGCACACAAACTAATCAAGCCCTTGATAGTTCACCTCTGTCCCAGACGGTGAAAAATTCCTCCCCGTGACCTTAGCAGCTCCTGTTCGTAGCTGTATTCACCTCCAGAACTGGCAGTGCAAGCATCTGCAGCACCCAGAGATTGCTTACCAATGAAGTACTTACCCTCTTCTGCCACTGAAGAGAGACCTACATCATGAATTGTCTGAGATGGGAAATTTTGTGTGGTACCAGGCACAGCTGTTCCCAGCCTTCCTGTTCTGTTCAGCCACCCACCCACCCACACATCATCCGTCCTGCCCTCCTCCCTCTCCCCTTCTATACTTGCAGTTCATTCTTTGCACTATTGACATTGATTGGTTTGATAATTATTTTGTAACATGTTCCTACCTTTTTTTTTTTTTGTAAAATAAGAAAGTCTACACACTGGTTAACTTTGTAGAAGTGGTTTATTTTTTTCCTTTGTTTTATCGGTTGAAATGGGATGTCATGTTTTGTTTGAACTGTGGGAAAATTTCAATAAATGTTAAGATGAAACAGCATATCCACATTTTCACTGTGAAATTGAAGTTATATGTGCTGTAGATTCTGGTAAGTCAGAAGTCTTGAATTCAGAAGAGGAAAAGGGAATGCTTTGAATGGCATAAAGAAGGACATAAATTAGAAGTAATGGGACTATATATGGAAAATAATGTTTTTCATTTTTCATTTTTTCAAATTTCATTTCATTTTTCATTTCATCATCCAGACTGAATGGCAGTCTGCAAAGGAAATGGAGCAGACCTAGAGCTTGAGCCACATAACAGACCTACAGAACACTGCTGAGGTAACAGAAGAGGATCCAACATTTGGAGAAACCATCGTGAAATAGAGTAACTGAGAACTGAAGCTTCTACTCAGTGGGCCTCTTCTGCTGTCTGACCGCTAAAGGCAGGAGAACGTGGAAGAGTCTTCTGTGATCAGAACATCCATTTGCAAAGCAAATGTAAGGATAAGGTCTAAACTATTTAGAGAGTCCTCTGCTATGATTCTCTCTGTTCTTTTAAACTTGAGTAAGCCATGTGTCATTGCGTGCAATTTTCTGCTGCTCTCGCAGTCACCGAGACCAGTTGCAGTCTATTGTCTTTCTCAAAAGCACTCCCAGAATCAGACTGAAGAGCTGGGCAGTCTCATTGACAAAAGAAAATTGGATACCCATCATAAAGGCTGCTCAGATAGTTGCTCTGAGCTCAGCACATTCTCCATGGTATGCCTCTGCACAACTGACAGTCAATCACTTTACAGTATAAAAAGTGGAGGTTCGCGGGGAGCAATGCCTCATGTTCATTATTCAAGAGTAAATCAGGTCAGCCAGAAGAAAGAAGGAAAGTTAAATAGATTCAGTGACTGTTAGTAATAGCAGTTTATTTACTGTAATTCAGATATTCAGTGACATTTGGAAATAATACTACCAAATTGGGAAGGTAGGATTATATTAACCATGATAGCTTGATAATCTGCAAAATGGTTTTAAAAAGAGTTATTGAAAAAGCTGGAAGTTTGAAACCAGGGAGCTCAAAGTTCCTTGGCAATAGTGCAGTCCTTCGAGACAAGCCAAAATAACACCCTGCAAGAGATGGAGAAGTCAGAACGCCAGCGCAACGTGTACCCAAACAAAAGACATCACTAGAGCGAGATAGCACAATTTGGAAAGAAAAAACACCACAGTTTTCTTTCAGTGCTCTTAGCTGCCATGATTGCCCTTACCGTCTAATTGAGATATGTTGTAAATTTATGAATAGGACAAAAGCTGCTGAAGGTCAGCTGAGGCAAAGCAAAAGATAGAGAACTTAGGTGCAGGTCTGTGTCATAGCAGATGTGTCTGGAACATGAAGCACACCAGTCCCAGAAGCTTAACAGCAACTGCCACATATGAAAAAAAGTACTTGGAATAGTACAGGGTGTTTCAAAAAGATGCACCCAATTTCAAAGCAACCGAAGAACACCATTGGGTCCATCTATTTGAAACACCCTGTATTTTAAATACCAGCTATGGAAGGTGTCTTTCTCAACCCCAAATCATGGGACAGCAAAGCCTGATGGAGGGGGGTGATGATACCACTGTCTGCAGCTGCACTGGGGTGCGACAGCAAGTGGCGACACATGCTGGGGCGCAGGGGTGCGGGCAGACCGGTCCTTCCTGGGTCAGGAGCCTTCTGCAGCCTCCCAGTTGCTACTGCCCCGGGGGCTGTAGATACACTGGGAGCAATGAGGTTGGCCTGAAGGGCTTCTGAAGGGGTAGGAAGAATACAGCTTGAAGTAATTCCCTAGTGTGAGAGCCTCTTTTGTAAAGCTTTCACTTATGCAGAACAGAAATGGAGAGCTCTACTCCTCTGTGTGGAAGCAAAGAAACTTGTTAGGGCATGGTCAGCTAAGCAACTGTATTAATATGGAGACTATGGAGATTAAAATGGAACGAAATGGGAAAATCCTGTGTCAGCGCACAGATGCAGGCAGAGCCATAGTGGAGCTCTGACTTCTGGTCAAGGGAAACAAAAGCAAAATCGCAAACCAGTTTCAACTAAGAGACAAAGATCTCAACCACTATGGCATCCTCCATCCCCACTTCTTTTTGATCAAAATATTGTTTAAACTGCACTGCATCAGTCAGCAGGTGCTTGTTGGTTTTGTTTTTCCCAAGCTGTTATAGGCCCCCTTTGCCCAGGAGGAAGAAATGTCCCTGGCAGGCACAAAGTGACAGTTGGCATGAGAGGAGCAACCAGGGGAATGCAGGTGGCAAAATAGGATACACTATAGAGAAAAATGTGTGCTAATACCTTATGAGGTCCCATGACAGGTGAGGAGCTATGCAAAATATGTGACTTGTGGAGCCCCAGTCTACAAACACTGACCCTGGGTACAAAGAAAAAAAAAATAGTAAGTAAAAATTTAGCATGAATATTATGTGAACAAATAGAATCGGACTTGGAACTGAACGATGTCGGCAAAATCAGCTCTCAACTTGCACAGGGCCACAGGACCTAAAAGGCACGAGATGAGAAAGTGTGAGTTGATAGTGAGGTTTCTGGCTCGTAAGTTGCGGTTTGTGCTGTGGGTCCCCCCTAGAGAAGGGACCTGCAGAGGGGGGCTCGGGGCGGCGGGTGCGCTGGGCTGCTCGGGCTCCCCGAGGCTGCAGCAGCGCAGCGGCTGTTGCTCCCTAGCGGTGACTGCGGCTTTCTGACCTGCTCCGTGCAGCAGGCCCAACGGAACACAAGTCTCCCTGGCTTCTGGACTGTGAGCCCCATGCAGAATCTGACCCATTGTTCACACACTGAAAAGCAGTTAGATCTCAAAACTGGTGTAAGAGTTGACTACCTCAGCTGATTCGATGCCTAGCTGAGAACAGGTGAACACACAAAATTCTTCAGTACTGTTGACTGCTCTTTTAACCCAAGCAGTCCTTACCTGTCTGCACAGTCGTGCACAGAATCAGTTTAAATTTACATCCATAAAGCACTTTAAATGCCTCCAACAGAAAATGCAGTAAGAAGATAACTTCTAACTGCTGTCTACTTAAATAAAAGCATGTGTGTGTGTTGTATAGGTATGCGTAGGCCTATACAATTAAGCATTGTATGATGGAAAGAACAGTAGTTTGACTTCTTTTATTTTCTGGCCACTCTTTAGCACACAGATACTCCCCCACCGCCCCGATGTACACTGGTGGGGCTAAGTCCAAGTCTGAGGAGCCAAACCCACTAGTCCCACCTGATAAATCCCCATACAGCTGCTGCCTCATTCTGGAAGCACCAAAATTCCCAGAAGCTCTCATTAATTTGCATGGAAGATGTCTCAATACACCTACTGTTCCTGTACACGCATCAAACTACCCCAGTCCTAAGTGGTTTTCAAGCCAAGTGTTCTCCTGCCTTCCCTGTCTGGAGGATTCTACTCTGCTGCCGTGCTCGGAATGAGCATTGTGTGCTGTGAACCTGCCCAGCAGGCAGCACGGCACTGCAGGCAAGCGAACCGGTTTGGCTCCCTTTCTCCTCCTTGTTTGAGGCTACCTAGGGAGCTGGGACAGAGGTGGAGACAGTTCCAGACTGAAAAGCAGGACTGAAGACTTGAAGGGTTTGGAGTAATTACCAGGTTTGTCAATCCTTGACTGCCGTTTCTGAAGTGCTGTTGAGTAAATTATGGAAATAGTCCTTGGAGTAGGAGCTAGACACCAGACCTGTCATCTCCCTCCAGACAAATCTCCTTCTCTGCTGAGCTCACTGAACCTAGAAGGCCTGCTGCCCAGGGAAAGTACTTTATAGGGGAAGTAACAGCGCCATTTGAGGAGAGTGCTTTATCTGTTTCCTGAGGTGCTGCGGAAATAGAACTGTTTAAATACATCCTGGTGCTGTATTTTCTAAGAAGTAATTTGTTATAAAAAGTCTCCTTCCTGAAACAAAAAGATCCTTCTGTATTAGAGCCTGGCGATAACCCAACTATATGCCTTTGAAATTAATCCCTTACAGCATAGGGACAGTTTTCCCAGCAAGCATAAAAAGCACATGGAAATGAGTTTCAATCTGTGCTGAAGTAATTCCTTACCTAATTTTTAGGTTTAAGAAAAAGATGTGCTAATTACTAATTTCCAGCTTATGTTATGTCACGTTTACTACGAATTCTGAACCGACTTTTATAGAAGTTACAGCTAACAGTCATTGCTCTCAATGAGAGTGCTACTGGATGATTTTAGCACAAAGAGAAATTTTGAAAATGTATTTCTCTGATTTGTTTTGTTTTCTGCAGGGATTACTAGGCTGGTATAGGAGTTCTGCCTCCCTCTTGTGGCTACACCTTTTATTTTCAACTTGGAAAAGAAAGATTCATGGTGTGGTCACAGTCAGAGTTCGTGACATCCACACTCCTGATATAAGCCTCCTCCTCAAATTTGCTAGAAAAGCCCCCTTACGTTGGGAATCTCACAGACAAAACTCCTCTGCCTAAGGAATTCTTTTTCACACTCCTGTGGGATCAACAGAACATGTTTGATAAAATCAGTGGTAATTCATGCTGGTTACTTTTCGTAATTGACTCTGAATGTTCAGGTTCAAGTCAGCCAAATGTACCAGCTCCACCTAGGAGTTTTTAAGATACATTCCAGGTGAAGTGATATTTTCAATCAGTGCAGGAAAATCTAGGCAATTAACTTTGGTGTCAACTGCTTTGATACCATGAACCTCGAGAAACTCATGGCCCATACATTTTAGGATACAGTTTGTCCCCTCTTATCACCTATTTAAAAATCACACAGTCGTTTTCACACATTAAGAAATTAAACTATCTGAAGAGCTAACTGAAATAGAAGACTGTACCTCTGAGATGATAAGAAAGCTAAGATAGCTTTAAATCGCTGACTTGGTATGACAGAGCCCCAGCTGAATGCAGATCTAATGTCCCTCTATTGTTTACCTAACCCAGAAGAATGTCTTCTCCCTTCAAGGTCCTTAGCAGACTTACAGCATTTGTAGCATGATTTACCTTGAATGTCTCTGCACTGTGCCCTTGTACTCTTCATTCCTTAGCAATTTACACCGATATCAATATAGCACATTGCCTGCCACAACATTCAGACATATGAATTGTGTCTTGAAAGCCATAGCTGGAAACTGGGCAAGAGGGACCTGGAAATTTATAGCAGAGGTCTACAGTAACAGAAAGAGGATAAGCTGAACAGCTTAAACACTACTGCCGGTCTTCTGGCTTTGTTAGGTCTAAAAGAAAGTAACTCTCATTCTGCACCATTACTTGGTCACATCCTCCAGCTTCATCTCCAACTTCAGCAAGCTTTGGCAGCAGGGCGAGGGACTTGCTTTGGCCATTCATACAGAATCACAGAATGGTTGGGGGTTGAAGGGACCTCTGGAGATCATGTAGTCCAACCCACCTGCTAGAGCAGGTTCACCTAGAGTAGATTGCACAGGAATGTGTCCAGGCAGGTCTTCAATGTCTCCAGAGAAGGAGACTCCACAACCTCTCTGGGCAGCCTGTTCCAGTGCTCTGATACCCTCAAAGTAGAAAAGAAGTTTCTCCTCATATTCAGATTGAACCTCCTACACTTCAGCGTGTGCCTGTTGCCCCTCATCTTCTTGTTGGGCTTTGCACCATTGATCACAACACACTGAGCTCTGCCATCCAGACAGTTCATGTTTTATCTCACCATGCATTCATCCAGCCTGCACTTCTTGAGCTTGCCTATGAGGATGTTGTGAGAGACGGTGCCAACCGTAGACACACATTGATGTAACTGTCTGGGTGATGAGGACAGAGAAATTATCACTTTAGCTTTGCAGGTACTCTCATCCGCTTCATGTTATTTGATAGCCATCAGCACCTCCTTGGCAGGTGACCAGTGAAAACGTTCATGGGAGCTGAGCCCAGCCCCATTCAGACTCTGCCAGGGCTGGATGCAGCAACAGCCAGGACTCCTTGTGATAAAACACCCTTGGTGCCTACAGACCACATGCAATAAAAGCGGCGTTGGGCCCCTGCCCAGATACATCTGCATCTGGCCAGCTGGATCAGAACATGGACCAGTCCTTCCAGCACAAATGCAGCTGTCTGAAAACTCCATAAACTGGAAGTGCTGTTTTCTGCTCTACACTGCTCTGCCCATACCATAAAACAGGGTGCAAGGAAAATTGCAGGTATAGTGGATGCGATAGGATGCCTCACTAGTGATGTTTTCTTTCAGCGGAGACACAGACGTGCTGACTACTGATCTGCCTAGAGTCAGTCTGTGGGAGAAATGAGATGATCGCAGTAGGTCATATGGCAAAGCTAGGAATACTCCTCATGGAAGATGATGCCTAAGATGGAAAAACTATGTTTCTTTTAAAGCAGTAAGTCAGGGAGTAGGAACAAGCAGCTGAGGGAAAATATGAGCTCCAGCCTGTAAGCGCAGCTTCACATTTTTCTACATCTGCAGCTGTCAAAATCTTGGTATGCCCAAGACTCATAGGTTACACATCGTTTAGCATGAAGACTCAAGCAAAGGGGAACTCTGGAAATGGGTCACAGGTTAGAAATGGCGATAAATACCTGGGGTCCTATAGCTCCATTACAGGATGAGTTGGGCTGGCTCATTCCCGCTGTTTTCCTTTCTCTCAAAGCCAGGGACACTGATTGCCCAGCAGTCCTCAGACTAGCACAGCTCTGCCAGTCAGATAATTCGCCTCAGCACGGGAACTGCACGTTAACTGCTCAACTGAATCATGTTCACTGCTCCTTGCTGAGAAGGCTGAACACCGCCAAAACTGAACTGGAGCTGTTTCCTGCAAATTCCACCCAGTCCTGTGGAAAACAACCCTTCAACTCATCTATGGGAAAAAAAAAAAAAAGAAGTCTGGTCTTGACTGCCTGATGCCTCTCGTGCTGGATCCCAGAGGGGACATAAGATCACCTCTGAATAGGCTGTAAAGTGTAGGGCACACCCATGTTTTTCCATAAACCTGAAGCATCTTTGCCCTTAAACTAACACTATATCAGGGGTGTCAAAC
>VWYH01002392.1:31335-47287 GCA_013399365.1 Pampusana beccarii | reverse complement strand
TGTTTTGGTTTTTTTTTTCTGTGGTGACTCTTTTAAGGAGATATTATACTTACTAGAGCATTGTCTGTCTGGGAGTCTTGCACATGAAAACGTCAGGTCCTGAAGGATGTTTTTTAAGTTTTTATATATTTTCTGTTCAGATACACAGGATGATTTACATCAACCTTTCTCTGAAAATATGGGGTGAGAAATTGTTTCAAGGGAGTAATTTAGGGTTCTGCTGACTGCACCACAGAAATACAGTTTAAATTGCTGTGGACACCATTCTGGTTGATCCCAGCAACTGGTGGAGCAGAGTAGTAATATTCCAGCAGGAACAGGGCTTTTCTAGCAATCAGCTCTTGGGGTTAGCTAAAAGGGAATTAACGCTAGGATACTGTCTAGTATGAAGACTGAAAAATCTATAACAAATAGAAAGGTTGAAATACTGGTGTCAAAATTAACATTGCTGCAAAAGGACCAGAAAAGTTTAACAGTCTGTGCTAAATGCACACTTTTTTCCCCTGTAGTGCTAGAGAAATTCTTTACCTTAGCCAACTCTTTTTCCCCCATACATATTCTTTCTTCTCTTCATCTGCAGTAACAAATGACACAGGATCGGGCAAGCCCCTTTTGCACAGGTTTTTCAGCTGTGTCCTGAACTTTGTTATCTTTCTTCCAAATTATTTTAATTATTATGTAGTCTTTCTGAAAGAAAACGTACTCACTACCATTTTAATACTTTTCATCAATCTTGAAAAACTTGAAAAACTTGAAAAATTGTACACTGTTCATTGACTTATGGATCTGTGAACACAACGATATTAAGTTAATAACCTAATTGGAAGGATTTTAAGGAATGACTCATGGCATTTTCTTAACATTTTTAGATGTATGGCAATGCGTAGGGAGCCTTTAATCCGGGTCACTTTATTGCAAGCATACTTTATTCTTTGACCTTTAGCTGTTACTTT
Source organism: Pampusana beccarii (assembly GCA_013399365.1). Classification (NCBI taxonomy): domain Eukaryota; kingdom Metazoa; phylum Chordata; class Aves; order Columbiformes; family Columbidae; genus Pampusana; species Pampusana beccarii. The sequence goes on along the minus strand of VWYH01002392.1, from coordinate 46,334 downwards.
CCATATTGAAGAGTTACTAAAATATTGTGGTTCAAGGTAAAGATTTGAAACTACACTAAGTTAGGTGAGAGTGAAAATATTTAATTCTTCTGGAAAATGAAGGGGGAAAAATGAAAGCTATTCTTTTGCTAGTCTAATCCCCATCCCTTTCCATCCAATTTCCTTCCTCTAAAGGCAACTTGATTTTGTCTACATTACCAGTTTAGTTACATGAAAACTGAAAGGTGACTTTTGGTGAATTGTTCACAGTTTCAGCAGTATCTTTTAGACTTTTAGGATACCCCATTATGGGAAGAAAAAGTAACCTCAATGTGTTTCAGGGTATGGGAAGATAAAATAATTATTTCTTTCATCCTGTGTTCATTCCTAATTGCATTCTCATACTGATTATATTAAATAAACTGGAAGGGGTAAGGAAGAAGAGGGAAACAATTTCATTTGTGATTCTTCAAGATATAGCTATTCATTGGATCACTGAAATACAGGATACTGTTTTCCTGTGAAAAAATAATGGCAGACTAGCTTCCTAATTGGTTTTTGAGATTCCAGCTTTATTCATTCTTCAGGCTAATGGAAAAAGTGGTTGTATGTAAATAGTGTTCTAAGGCCAAAAAAAAAAATGAGACTAGTTTGCAGTGTTTGGTTTTTCTTTGAACTTTTTATCATGCTTAATGACTAGCGATGAAGAAATTAGGAAGAAGCTTTTTATCATTGCTCTCTTCTCCCCAAAACGTGCAACTCAATGTAAAAGCTATGCTTTTATGAGGATGGAATTCTGGTGGGGAGAAATTATTTTTCTTTGGTCACCTCCTGTGAGCCGTGTTGCACCACAGACCAGATTTTTCATGAGGTCTGCAGGTAGATGACAACACTATATGCCATTGTCAATATTTCAGCTAGATGAGATTAAATATTTTACCTTTTTTGTTCCTGTCGTGGCTTCCTCTATCCTTAAGCATTTTAGCTGATCTTTTCAATGGATTTTACTGTCCTTGCTGTCTTGCAGAGGTAGTGACCTCTTCATAGATATTCTCAGCATATATGGATTGTCCTGTCTCTGCTCTGAGATAAGTAAGAGCCTTTTAGTCAAGATAGTCAGGAGCTCAGCGCATGAATATATGACTCTAAAAGCATTTTTAGTTCAGTTTAACATCATTATAGTATGTTCACTGCTCACATGGACTGTGAGATACTTAAAGCACAAGAAGGCAAGCTTATATACGGCCAGAATATACTAAATAAATATAGCTGACATTCACAGGACAGATAAACTTTTTGTTTGTCAACCTTATTTTCTAATGATATACAGGCTGCTTGTATAATAAAGTTCCAAAGACAGCTTCACTTTCACTCAGTTGTGAGGTATTTCGAAAGAAAAAATAGTTTAAATAAAGCTGAAATGCTAATAATAATAATAATAATAATAATAATAATAAAATTTTGATTGTTCCAAGTCTATTTTCTTAAAAGCAAGGAATTGTTTTGGTTGCAATATTCATTCAATATTTCATAAATNTATTATTATTATTATTAAATATTCTATGCACAAAACACCAGAAGAAGAGACAACCATTGGTGGTGGTGCGCACAATGAACTGCAAAGGGATTCAGCTGATCATTGAGACCTTATAATTAAATACGTACAGTGACAACCATCAATTTTCTGATTACTCTTTCAGATACACTACAGGATTGATTTATTGTTGCATTTCTGAGAGTCTGAAGTTTAGTTTTTTTAAGTTCTGGGGGACAAGGTATGTTCTCCTGCCATCAGATTGCAAAAGAAAAACTGTCAATGTCAGTGCAAAAGGCCTGTGAGATAAACACTGCAGGCTGAGTCCAAAAGGGTCAGAATGGATACTTTGAAAGGAAAGAGGAAGATAGCCTTTGCAGCAGGTATGCTGCTACAGATGAGAAAATTTGTGAAATTCTTCAGCCAGCGTGGTCCAATGGGGCTCCTGCAAGGAACAAGTGCTTCCACCCAAAACTGCAGTCATACAAATCAACTAAAACACACAGCCATGTGGCATTCAGGCTAATAATCTCTGAAGGCTGTTTTGCAGCTTACCGCTGTGTCGTTTTGTAAAACCTAAGTGGTGCTCGGCAAAGAAGAAGCACATTGCAGAGAAACCCCGGTGATTTATGAATCTGCACGCTGGGAAAATGAAAAAGAGGTGGTGGTGGCAGGGATTACATGATGGTATGGTGGTGGGGCTGCACAGGCTGGCTGCTGGGACAGAGTTGTGGGGAAACAGCCTTATCTTGCAGGAGCACAGGGCTTAGGGTGCACAAGCACCAAGGCAGACATTGTGGAATGACAGAAGCACTCATCTACTTAAGCAGAAAGAACCTGTTACAAATCTTACCACCTAAATCTACCGTGGTTTTGAAAACCAGCTTCAAAGAAAGCCAAGAATGTGTTACTGTACAATATGCTGACCTGTACTGCACCCTAGATACTTCATCAAGAGGTAAACTAGAATGACTCAGGGAGGATAATGTTTCAAATGGTTAAACTGATTTCTTAAAGTTTAGCTGGCCAGTCACATAATTCCTGACTGACAACCCTTGTACATAAATCTGTACTGGTAATCAGAGTAAATAAACATGAAAGCATTTAAGATGTAAATCTAGCGAGAAAGCCAACCAGAAAGAGAATACATTATTGTCAAAAGTCTCTGGTTTACAATTGTAGTGAAACAGACATGATTGCTAGAATACAGCATACATATTGTAGTTCCACTTATAGGACACTGAAAATTAGAGATGTGTGAAGTACTCCCTTTAGCTTATAGTCTTTTATTCTAAGTGGGATTTCTGCACTACTGAAAGCAACCAGAGAGCGTATTAGCATCCATAGTGAGATCTCAGTAGTATTCTGGCCCTGTAAACATTGATGGCTGATGACAACAATCCCTTAGTGTAATCTGTATTATAGAGTGTTGTAATATTATTGATGTTATTAAGGGAGAAAGAAGCAGGTGGATATACCATCTGTCATTGTCACCTAACTGATAATTTNTTTTTTTTTTTTTTTCTCTGTGGGTTTGCCTTTTGTTTAGGCTGTTTGTAAATAAGAGCAGAGATAGAAGGCATGTGGTTGACAAACATGAAGGAAGCAAGAGAAAAAAAATATACAGACTCTTCATGTATTATTTCAGGATTCAGGGTCCAGTTGTGATTTTTTTTTTTCATGCAGTAATATTACCAGCTGCTCAAGACAAACTTGGAGGAAAAGACTGGCTGCATACTGAGAACATCAGGCTTGGCTCCTGGATATACATACTGACTTTGACCCATACTGACTTTGGTCCAGATTTCCTTGTGACTTAGCTGAAGATGTATGGTCTAAGAAGTCTTTGGCTTTGATGTCTTGGGAAACAGAACCATAGGGAGCATTAGAAAGCACAGCTACTGTTCATTCACAGAAACATACTGACATTATACTTTTACATGTATAGTTCTACCTCTCATTCTAGCTTTAAAGACATTGGGTAAATTTATTAAGATGTACATATCAGCATTATGATGTCCATTATTGTATGTTTCAGGTCTGGCTAGTCCCATACAATATGTCTTTGTGGAAAATCAGTGGTAAATACTTTTGATTATTCTGTCTAAGTCCTAACAAATCTTCAATTTAACCCAAATTATGATTGCTCCAAGTCCATCTTCTTAAAAGCAAGGAATTGTTTTGGTTGCAATATTCATTCAATATTTCATAAATGGAAAAAAGAAAAATAATTTAAAAGTTAAAAAGAACTAGAAGCAAAATTTTAATAGTACATCAGCATTGGTAGAACAAAGATGTGAGCTGTTTCACTAAAAGGCTGACAGAATGGTCTAACATTATTTCAACCATGAACATGCTTGGCTTTAACCAAAAGCTTTCATTTTAGTGTACTCCCTTTTCCTTTTGAGATGTCATCATGCACAGGCAGGTTGTAAAGCCTTTGAAGGTTTTTTTGTGTGTGTAATGACGACCTCAGTGGAGTCCAGTTTGAGCTGTGTACTGTAGTTGTTAATTGTAACAAATGCATATACCACTGAGAAAAAGGTAATAAGTGTACTATTTGTATAGCTAGTCAATGCAGCAAGAATTCTGAAGCCCAGACATTAGCCATACATTTTTCATAAGACTGTTCATATATAAAACACATGCACTGTAGTATTTATGAAGAGATTACCAATTCATGGTTTTTTGAATTCTACCCATGTTTTAACAATACCTTATTCTATTAATTGAAAATTCATTTCACCTTCTAACAAGTGCGGTGAATTTCCAGCTATATGCTACTGTTTATTAGCATTGCCTCCTGTTACCTTTCCTTTTCATCTACCGCTCCTGTACTCCTTGGAGTGAAGATGAAAGCTGTGAGGTGTAATCTCACATGAAGGTTAGGGCAAGTGATAAAAGAAAATGTAAGAGACATGGGTGGAATTTTTGACCAGCTTTAATGAAGATGCTGAGTTCTGCACTGTTAGAGCTTACATTGGCAGTTACAACCCCACTGCCATGGGCAGAGACACCTTCCACTATACCAGATTGCTCAAAGCCCTGTCAAACCTGGCCTTGAACACTCTCATGTTTGGAACAAGACCATTCCACTAATGAAGAGACCTGCAGCTCAAGCCATGTCAAAGGAAATGTGCTGATCATTGACTGGCAAGTAAACACAGGATGGCATTTGTCTTCCCTTACATTCCTGAGATTTTGGCATCTTAACAGGCTGCCTGTTGCGATTTTTAACCAAAAATAGATGGTCTTTTGAAATAAGTAATCTAATCTTCCAAGTGGTGAGTTTTAAAAGGGTATGAGGACACATTGCTTGTTTCTGAAATCATTATCCTTAATCCTTAAAATCAAGTAATTGGCTGTTTCCAAATAAATAAGTTAGGAAAGTTGGCATTATAAATACTTAATCTGTAATTAACTAATGGGTAAGATTTTTGACCATTGAATAATCATCTCATTAGTATTTTAAGACTTATAAGGGATTTTAGGATGCTCAATTGATACCTGCTTACATACCTAACTGCTGGATTGGCTGAGATCTGGTTAATTCCTACAGGTAGCTGGGGTATGACACAGTCAGGACAGCTGACCCAAAACCAGCCAAAGGGATATTCGATATCATGTGAGGTCATGCTCAGTTCCAAAGGCAGTGGAACAGAGGGGCAGGCTTTCTATCATCTCTATCTCTGTCTCTGTCTCTGTCTCTGTCTCTGTCTCTGTCTCTGTCTCTCTCTCTCTCTCTCTCTATCTCTATATCTATCTCTATCTCTATCATCCTCTCTATCTCTATCATCATCTCTATCTCTATCTCTATCTCTATCTCTATCTCTATCTCTATCTCTATCTCTATCTCTATCTCTATCTCTATCATCTCTATCTCTATCTCTATCATCTCTTCCTACCAGGAGCAGGATATTCTGGAATGCACTTGATTCACTCTGGACCATGCGGTGCAGTGCTTCTGTGTTTTGGACAGCGGGGATGTTTTGATGTGGGCTGCTGCCTGGGACAAGGGAAGTGAGGGTTCAGGATGGGCTACAGTTGGGAATCCTCTTGCTGCTTCGGAGAAGGGCGAACTACAGCTTCAGGCTTGTCAAGCGGTGAGATTGCACTGTGTATCCCTCACTTTGCATATTGTTCCATTATTGTTGTTATTTTGTCTTCTGTTACCTGATTCTCCTCCCCGTCCCATCAGGGCCTTGGGGAAGGGTGAGCAGTGGCAGGTGGCTTTAGTTGCTGGTTGGGGATAGGGCTGGGGCTAAACTGAAACACTAACTTTCCTTAAGATCTGTTTGCAAAACTCCATAACTACTTGGGGGATGAGGGAAGTGGCGGGAAGGAAGAAGGGCCTTGATGGAGTGGTGTCAAGTATTACCTAAAATAAAACCACATTATATTCCGGTACCAATTTTCTGTGTGAAATAACTCTTATGCATCATGCTATAGGAAGCAAGGCTTTCAAAAGTGCTCAGTGCAGAGGTTATTACCTAACTGTTCAAAGTTTGTGTCAAACTTCTTTACCTGGTATGCTTTTTTTCAAGATGGAGTACAGTCTTTAAAAAAAACCCAGAAGGGCATTTTCCTTTCATCTGTGAACCCCACAGTATCTATTTTCTGAAAAAAAAATAGTATTACCGGTGTTTCCTACAGGAATATCTCTTGCAGTTACCTCTTCCTTTTCCATAAATTGGCATTTCTAAATTGTGCCCCATCCAAAAGAGCTTATTTTCAACATCTGTTGGGAATATCTATTCTCATCATGCTAGAGAGTTCAGTGGTGCAACTGAGCAGGGACAACTAAGATGAAAATGAATGCTGGAAATAAATATGCCACGTGGAAAACTCCATGACACTCTCAGATATTTATTTGAAACCTACGAAAGCATAGTCTGAGTAGAGGATTTGTATTAAAAAATTATCATATATATCTGGAATATTAATTATATTGTCAGAGTATGCAATCACATATAGGATAAATTATTTTGAACTGTGAATAGATGCACATCATAGAAGCTATAAGTGGAAATTATATAAGCAATGGAAATGTTTCTGTGTCACGGGAAACAGCACGGCAAAACCTAGGCCTCCAGTCCCACAGAAGGTTACCCTGGAAGAGGGTCAAGCAGGGAAGAAAAGGAAAGGGGACCAGCCTTTCATTTTCATTTTCAGGACATACAAAGAAAGGTGGCTTTATTTAACAGGACCAAGAGCTGTGTAAAAAGTGTGATTCACTTATGAGGAAAAGGATACTCTATTTTTCCTGATTTGAGGCAACTGTTAGATACGACTTTCTATCCCAAGGGAATTCTCTTGTGCATATTGTGCAGCTTCCATTTTGTCATACAGACTATACTGCTACTGCAGATTGAACTGGTGATGTATCCAGTGAATACAGAAAAGAAACAGAAAATTCACCAAGCTCCTGCCTCAAATTTTAAAAATCACATATATGGTAGAGCACAAATTCTGTGGTCCTTCAGGAATGGCTTGCAACATATTGTAAAGTCTATGAGGCTCCTAAATAACCTGCCTCAGGCTTGACCACAAACCTATTTTCTGGAAAAACATGCTTCTGGGTGTGTGAACTGCCTCACACTCAGTGTGCTTCCAGAGGATTCTCACACCACCAGAACATTTCTCATGAGAAAACATGGGGTTAGAAAGCAGGTGAGCCAGGGAGCCCTCGCATTGGGTTCAGGCAGTCTGCAGGGCACACTGGCAAGGAGGGAGATGAGATATCTTGCAGCCTTTGAACAGTTGCCCTGTAGGAGGCAAAACTGTGTGACTGCCTTTACACATCTGCACCAAGGGGACAATTAGACACCTCTGCTGCTCTTCTACTCTTGGTCATCACCTGGGGATCTGGGGAGGGGCTCACCCTCAAATTCTGGAAACATCAGTGGAAGATCAGCATTTAACATAGTAGAATTAAGCCCTCAAATAACCAACAGTTGTTCATATGGCCCAGTTTTCTGGTCTGCTAACAGCGAGATTGGATTTTTTGTGATTTAAGTGGGCAAAATCTAATTCCCACTGAAGCAAGTGTTACTGGTAATATTGATTTTTATGAGATGTGGGGCAGTCTTGACATTCTAATTTTAGTGTTATCATTAAACTACAGTAAAACTGGAATGATTGAAACGGTCTGAAATCACAAGGGATTTGTAGATAGTTCATGAATTAAGAAAAAAAAAGAAAAAGCAGCAGCAGCTAAAGTAATTGGCCAAGTTATTTGCTAATAATTACTTATCATGCTGTGCCTTTAACCAGGTCATTAATTGATGGTGACAATAAGATCCAGAGATGATTCACGCTGGTTTCAACAGTGAATATCAAAACTTTAATTAAGCATGAATGTGCATGCTTTGCACTGTTGGTCTTTTTCTTGTAAAGACCATTAAAGAAATCTAACAGCAAATATTTTATATGTTTATTTAAATAGGTGATGGAGATACATGTAAGGATGTTCTGGGGGTGTTTGTACGCTAGATCAATACATGCAACAATTACCTGAGAGCTGCTGGGCCAGTAATGGAAAGATTAGTTCAGATTTTTTTAACAGGTATTTTATTCTTCTATCTAACTTGTCAATATTGTTTGGGTTTGTTCTTAGTCCTGAATCTGTTACAGCTTTTACAGTTTTTTCTGTTGGTGTTTTCACTAGTCTTAATAAAACCTCCATCCTGCTACTTTATCACTTTGCTCCTTCACCACGTTTCCTCACAACTGTATGAAAGGATTTTTCCTTCTTCTGTGGAGTAAAACAAGCACTCTGAAAACATGCATCTTAAATATGGACCCGTTGATTTAATCTTCAGCCTAATATTGAAGATACTGTTATATTCAACAATATGTAAATGATAACTTGCTTGTTGGAAAAATTCTTTTAACAAAGCTAACTAAGATTTAGTTTACTTATTTGTTGTACAAGTAAAATAACTGTGTTTCAACTCTGCCTGAAGTGGATATCCATAATTACAGCATTACTGAATCTTATTTGTTAGAGTTGTCTAGATCAGTCAAAAGTGTTGACTTTCTTTCACTGAAAATTTCCTACCAGCTCCACTGCTGAGAGCCTGTAAATTGTAATTATGAATTAGGATAACATAGAATTAAAAACATGTAGAAAATGCAAATCTGCCGACAGAGGAGACAACACAGTATTTTTCCCATTTAAGTGGGGAAATCACACTAAGGAATTACACTGGGAAAAGTCAACAGAAAAGAATACAGTTATGAGCTGAGGAAATATGTATATGCAGCTGTAGATATGTTAATATTATTTGATAATATATATGTTATGTTATTAAGATAATAATTGCATAATATCAATAGATGTATTAGGATTAGTGTGCACAGAGTTGTTAACCTCTGAGCCCCTATATCTTGATGGCATCTTTTTCATCATATTTTCATATGTACATATAGGTAAGCATGATTTAGACAAATGCGATAAATACTTATAACTAATCATAATTAGCATAATTAACATAATATAACACCTCAACATCAACTTGTCATATAAATTTTAGCCTTCTTCCTAGAGGCATTGTATCATAAGAACAAGATCCTAAATGGGAACAACCGCGCTAAAGACAAATATTTATTTTTCTTATCTGCTGTTACTGATATTATCTGTGCACTGAGAATTTTCAGCTCCATTCCTTGTGAGGAGCAGAAAAAAATATATATGTTAACACTGAAATATTTTTCTTTATTTGTGACACTGCACTAGTTCAAAAATCATTTACAGTTCATAGTTAATATCATCATGTTTCCCTTGGTACTTTGAATAAAAACTCAAGAGTTGAGATACATCCTCCAGCCTTCACTATAAGTTCACTACATACATTCCTATTTCCATATGCAGAAAATTATGAAGAATGTAGCAACCAGTGGGCAAGCACTTTACATGGATACACAAATACATTAAGAATTTTTTCCCATAACAATTCTAATCACTCATGACATAAAACTCTTCAGAAAAACTGTGAACATTGCGAGCTGTTTTTTACATACTTGTAAAGTCACGAAAATGATGCTTTAAAATTGAATCCTACCTGAACATGGCCAGATCACTCAAGTAAGCATGGGAAAAAAATCCTAAAGTAACATAAATGAAAATTAAAAAATACAAAATTACTTTCTAGGGGACTACCTTCTCTATCTATGTATTCTCATATCCCATTTTCTCTAAGACTTTCCACACTAATTAGAAATGTAATTTTGTCTGCACCAATGCTCCACAACAGCAATGGCAGAATTTTTTAATTTTTCTTTTCTGCTCGTTACATATGCAGTCAATATATGTACTATGTCTGCGGCTGATAACAAGAACCACAGAAAGACTTGTACAGCATTGAACCACCAGTCTATTCAGTTGTAGGACAGAAACTGACAGGTAAAATATTCGAAGTAGGCTCTTAAGAAGTGAAGGTGCTTTTGCTGGAAATTCAGAGATGTGATCTCCAAAACCCGCTAAAGCTCAGCTTATTACCTGTTATTAAAGCTAAAAAGGTGTGAAAAAATCAGCATAGTGTGAACATCAGAAAAGCCATTTTAGCCTGTCTTTTAGTGGGACTGTCCATAGGTACAAAAAGCATTTTCCAATATGAAATAATTGATTAAATACTCCTCATGGCATATCCCACTCAAAATTGAACAGGCTGAATACTGATAACATCACATTTCTAATGTATCATTATTAGGTAAATTTTTGGTCTTCTACATATTGCAGCCCAAATTCTTCCTTGACAAAATACTTCTGAATTTAATGGAGGAGTTGTTTATCACTGTTGTGATTTCCAGGTTAGGAAAACAAAAGTAAAAGGAAATGGGTTAGGTCTCCAGCTCATTTGTGTTTGGCTAAGTCAAAGACGTCCCTTTCTTTCCTCCATTATTTCAAGGGTCTGTATAGAAAATGTGAGGAATTTTTTTTTCTCCAAAAAAGGAGAGAAAAAGCTGTAATTTGGGTTCATACAGCTTGACCCGCAGCAACCTGCAGTCTCTGGTAAGTGTCACTTCATGCAGCAGAGGAGAGCTGGTGTCAAATTTGCTTTCTCATAGACACCAAGGAGAGCATGCCACAGAAATTTGTCCAGCAAGAGCAATGCCAAGGTTGCCCTATATCTGAAAGCAAACCTTAAAAACAAGCATTGGGAAATGATTGTAACTAACAAAGAAGAGAAGCCTCGTTAATTCTGAGCTGGAGTGCAACAGCCGTAATGTATATATTTGCTAAAACAGTTTGATTCCACTCTATCTTTGGCTCTTCCATCCAGTTTGCCATGTCTTCAGATATTTTCATGATTTGGTGTCAGTGAATTAGCTGACACATGAGTCAAACTCCTGTACAGATAACAGGCAATCTGACACTCAGGGAAATGAAACTCAGTATCTGATTCTGCATCAGCGCTATATGACATAGGAGAATTGTGATTATCAAAATATTCTCTACTGAGACAAAAACATGCTTGTTCTCAAAATTTCAGTAGCCTAGTTTGACTTGAGGCTAGTAAGAAATCGTCAGAACTGAAAAAGTCGCTTACTTCCTCATTCTTTTGCAAATGGTTCACTTCTTTCTTTGGTCCTGTATTTGCAATGGAAATATGAAACAACAGCTACTTTTCCTCAGCTTATAAATCTATGTAGCTGCAGATGTTCTGCAGATNAACTGGATTATCCCTCAGTTTTAGTATTTCTTTTGGATATATATATATTTTTTTAATCTTCCGTTTCCAGTGTTTTACTTGGTTTTCTTTTTTCCCTTCTACCTTCCATTTCTTGGTAGTTTCTAGGGGTTTTTCTCCCAATTTTTGGTGTTTTGTCATATATTTATTTATTGATTATTATCTTCTGTGTGTTTTTTTCCCTCTAGTCAGTTTTTGAGGCAATTGTTTATGTCTTTGGGACCTTTCTGTTGGTGCTGTTGTACTGGTTTTGCTGCTTATTCTTTCATGACTGAGAAGTGATATGAGAAACAGACTCAGAAAGTCCCAACAAAACACAGGATAAAGTTTTAATGTAGTATGGTGTATTTTGTTGGTAATTTATTTTCTAGCCTTCTCAAAGTTAATTTGCAATGGCATGTTTGTCATGAGCCGCATCTACAAGTTACATGTAAAATTAATTTATTACCTTAATGGTATCAGAATATCATGCAGCTGCCTTCACGATTTATATGATTTTAAAAGCTAGTGTAATTTGTCAAGCTGCCTAGTGTACTTACTGCTGTATTTTTTGTACTATTATTATTTGATCTCAAAACCAATAATAGCAAGAAATAAGGACCTATCATTTTAGCAAAATGCTTTTGGGGGATTCTACATTTTAAGGAGGAACTAGTTCGTGCCAATGAGTAACTGTAACAATGCTGGTTTTAGATTGCACTGGTTTTTGTCAATCTTTTTTCAGATCTGTTCAGTTCTACTAACAAAATGGTTATTTTCCTCTGTCTCTCCTTCTTATCTCTTCAACAGATGACCTTGTTAGCCCAGCTTGAGATTCAGAAATTCTATGAGGAAATCCATGAGAGAAAAATTACTTCTCTATATTTCACCAGCTATTTCTTTTGTTTTCTTTTTCTTCATCTCCTGAATGACAGAGCTAAATTCTCCTGATTTTAAGGCTTTAATACTTTGAGGGAGTAAAACAAATGCTAGTAGCATTACATTTTCCTGGGTGTTATTTGCCATGAACAATGGTAACAATTCATCAAGCATGTTAGGTTCACTAGTTTGGTGATACTGAACACGGAGGAAGATCTCTTCTGTCTCAAACACTTCCTGAACACATCAGAAGTTTCCAGAGTCTAGATGGTAAATCCAGATGGTGTTGCTCTTTATGTTTAGGGGCAGAAGCTGTAATCTTCTGACAACCACTGTTCGTAACGAGACTCAATGAAAGCCATTCAGTCCTGCTCCTGTGATATTGTAAGCTGAGAGCTCAGTCAAGCAAAAAGCATGTGGTTGAAATACTTGACTATTCTTGCACCTTATGAGCACACAAAAGAGCTACAGCTAGGTCTCTGTAGTGAGAAAATACTATCTGTGTTATTATTTAAAAAAAAGAAAAAAAGAAAAAAGGAAAAAAAAAGTACTGCACTGGTATGTCTTGGGAGAAAACTAGCTTGAGTTATGAACGTTTACAGATAACTGGGAGTTTATGAGGGTAAAGGTCCAAAAATGAACTTAGGACTCTCAAGCAGAAGGTATGGGCTAGTTGTAAGTTTTGATGACAACTAGATTAAGCTAAAGTGGCTGTATTTAGTTGATTAAGCTAAACTTGGCTGTATTTGGTTTGTATGTCAAGGTTTTGGTAGCTGAGGGGATACAGAGATGGCTTCTGTGAGAAGATGCGAGAAGCTTCCCCCGTGTTTAATAGAGCACATGCTAGCAGGCTCTAAGGTGGACGTTCCACTGGCTAAGGCTAAGCCCACCACTGACTGTGGTAGGGCTCTCTGATAATGTATTTAAGGGGAAAAAACTGCTGTGCAACAGCAACCAGAAAAGGAGTGAGAATATGTGAGAGAAATAACTTTGCAGACACCAAGGCTGGTGAAAAAGCAGGGGGAGGAGGTGCTCCAGGTGCAGGAGCAGAGATCCCATTGCAGTCCATGGTTCAGACCATGGTGAGGCCAGATATGCCCCTGCAGCCAACGGAGGTCCATGGTGAAGTACAGATTCCCCTGCAGCCTGAGGAGGATCTCATGCCAGAGCAGATGAATGCCTGAAGGAGGCTGTGACCCTGTGGAAAGCCTGCGTTGGAGTGGGCTCCTGGCATGACCTGTGGCCCATGGACAGAAGCTCAAACGGTAGCAGGTTTTCTGCCACAATCCCTATTCCTCTTTGCCCTGCATTGCTCAGGGGGAGGAGGTAGAAAAATCAGAAGTGAAATTGAGCCCATTAAGAAGGGAAGGATGGCAAGAAGGTGAGTTTTCTTTTTATTTCTTATTATCCTACTCTAATCCGATTGGTAACAAATTAAATTAATTCCCCCAAATCAAGTCTATTCTGCTTGTGACTGTAATTTGTGACTGACTTCTCCTTGTTCCTATCTCAACCAACAAGCCTTTTGCTATATTGTTTTCCATCCCTGTCCAGCTGAGGAGAGAGAGTGATACAGCAGCTTGGTGGGCATCTGACATCTGGCCATGGCCAACTCACCATAACACTTCAGAAGTAGAATAGATCAGATGCTTTGGGGAATGTATAGTTCTCAAGAAAACTACCTAGATTTAACAAATGCCTTTAAAAACACATATATAAAAGCCTATCAAAATTCATGTCTGAAAGCAAATGCTGCGTTTCTTGCAAGATCTATGCTTGACTTTCAGCTCTACTTCACGTTTGTATGTTCAAGATCAGCAAAAAATAGATGAGAAACCCTCTGTAAGGTCATCAAATGTGTACCTGAATTATTTGATGCCTGAATGCAAGTTTTATGAGCATAGTTCTGCATTGTCAGAGAGATGCTGCTCTGACAGTGTAGAACACTATTAAAAGTGAACTCTAGCTGAAAAGATATAGATTTGACCTATTCTATACAAATTCCATTGATTTAGGAACACACTTCCTTTTAAAGTCATGCATGAAAGTTCACATTTCATACAGTTCAAATAACTTTTAAATATCTTTATTTCTATAAAAGCTCAAAAGTTACAGAGAAAACTGTTATTTTTGATGTATATGATTGTATGCTATTTCACAGTATTTCCTGGTAAATCTCACAGTGCTAATTTCAACATGTTAAGACATGATCTATGCCTTCAAATACTTGGGGCTTATTTTGCTTTAAAAACAACAATGGGCAACTGATACTTACAACTTATTGAAGCACTAGTTTATATATATAGATATATATTTAGTTCAGTGCAGTAGTGGTACTATGTCAGTTTTGCAAAAATCATTACAGAGAAAAAAAAAACCCAAACAACGGAATTTTGAAGGGAAGTAACTTGTTTCAGAAGTTTCTTCATAGGCTAGATTTAATAAAAAATAGAATCAAGTTTTTAAATATTTACATTGGAAACAAAATGTTTTTTAAGGTATTGTCAGTAGTAGGTTCTCAGTAATGGCTAGACACTATAGAGATTTCTGCATTTTAAGTTTGAACCAAAAAATGATGCAATAACTTTTAATAATGTTTGCAAATTTGAAGTAAAACATTTGTGCATCAGTGGGGATTACAATGGTGTTCTACAGTGCAGCGGATTTGCTTTCTTTCCAACAGGGTCAAAATGATTTCTACTGGAGGTTAATTTTCTCAATTACATAAAAAATAAGTTTGAGAAAGAAAGAGAGAGAGAAAGAGAGAAAGAGAGAAAGAGAGAGAGAAAGAGAGAGAGAAAGAGAGAAAGAAAGAGAGAAAGAGAGAAAGAAAGAGAGAAAGAGAGAAAGAGAGAAAAAGAGAGGAGAGAAAGAGAGCGAGAAAGAGAGGAAGAGAGGAAGAGAAAGAGAAAGAGAGAAAGAGAGAAAGAGAGAAA
>VWYH01002392.1:0-31072 GCA_013399365.1 Pampusana beccarii | reverse complement strand
AGAGGAGAGGAGAGGAGAGGAGAGGAGAGGAGAGGAGAGGAAAGAAAAGAAAAGAAAAGAAAAGAAAAGAAAAGAAAAGAAAAGAAAAGAAAAGAAAAGAAAAGAAAAGAAAAGAAAAGAAAAGAAAAGAAAAGAAGAGAAAAGAAAAGAAAGAGAGAAGATGTCATTATCTTGGTATGTTAGCTTCTGTTTTATAAATCACTCCACGTTTCACTCAATGGTAATTCTTTCTAATTTCAGTGGTATCTGACAGATTCAATTGTAAGAGTAAGCTCAGATTACCAAAGTGTTAACATTTTTTTCAAAAAAAGTGATGCCTAGAAAAGTACAAACGAAAGCAAAGTAAGAAAAAATTGATTTATTGGCTCCTGTAAACACCTGTTCAAAAACTTTTTACTGGGTCAAGTCGTAAACATTAATTAAAAATCAATTATAAGATGGCTGTAATTCCAAAAAACACTCTTCAATTGTAATCTTTATCTTCATTATGTGATATATAACTCAGCTTCCAACTGGTGCAATTTAATATAGCAGAGATAACAAACATACTTTGGTATTTTCCAGTTGTAATGATGGTATATACTGTTTAATGTGAGTCAATAATTGCAAATTAGATAAATTCCAGTTACTGTGCTTGATGACATTGTGCTTTTTATCTATATGACACATTATTATCATTTGTCGTCTAAGAAAGGGAGACCTGAATCATCTCTGGTTTTTGACAGGGTGGTTTGTTTGGGTTTTTTTGCTTTCAATTAAAGGTAGAACTGTTTGAAATTAAGCTGTGTATTTTCTAATCTCAATTGGAAATGTACATCAAAGCAGGAATTATTTCAACTTTCTAAGCATCTGTATGATAATCATACGTATTTGGTTTGTGTTCTGGATTTTTTTTAAAGCCTTTGTTTCAAAACTACTGGATGGAAGAAGCATTTTGCAATTAAAAATAGCAGCATGAGAGAAAATTCGAGTGTACCTAGTGTAAATTGCTCTTCATTTTTGCTCAACTTCGATGAACTGTAACTTTTTGTTTCTGCTATGTCATTCACCAGATATCTGGAGAGCTAAAATACGGAGGGGTACATGGAGAGACTAATGTCCCCCAGTTCGCTAATACCTGGCTAGTATACATTAGGTCTTTTATCTTGTAAGAACAGAGAGATAGTACAATTCCTAGGCAAATGCTATTGAGGATTTGAAGACTAAAACATATACTCTTCTGAGGTATGGCTATAAGGTCTCATTTTAATGAAAGGATAGCATAAAAATAGTTTTAGTAAGAGTCACTCAATTTCAGTATGTTTGCCAAGAAAGTGTAGTATCTCTAAGACTTAGTTGAGTAGCTGGTAATGCTTTCAATGTCTACTGACATGTGAGAGGCAGACAGGAAGTGTGAGTTTTTCCTGGAAATATCTCTGGACCTCTGAGCTCAACAGTGTGCATCTCTCAGACACATGACTTTGCATCCTGACTTCTTGGAAATGCCTCTCAAAGACCCCCATGTGAAAAATGAAGAACTGGCAAAAGAAGATACCTGTGCAGACTTAAGATTCAGGACTCAGCTTAAATTTTAAAAAAATAAGTCTGTTCTTTTATTTGAGAAGTTAAAAATAACAAATAAATAAGAATGGGTAATTAGGCCTCAGCTTCTGCTTAAAATAGTGATGGGAGAGAATATCTAATGATAAAAATTTTCTCATAATCTATTTCAGGAGCAATCCTAAAAGAAGTCTTTCACTGTTTCCTGATGATTGCCAATTTGAGATTCTGCTAAAACCAGCAGAAGTCAGATCTTGGTCCTTTCTGCAGAAAGTATTTTGCCAATGGTGGAAAAAAATTTAAAGCCTGGAATGTAATAGGAAGAGTCTAACAAAACAGGTCTGTGATATTAAAATAACTGTGTTGTGTGCCACTCTGGTTTTTGAGTTGTCTGGGGTCTGACTGCACAAGCAGAAGCAATTCTGACAGACAGTAAAGTGAACGTGTTACAGAAGATTATTTAGAAACCATCCAAGAGATACTTTACAAACTAATCACAGAATGTTAGGGATTGGAAGGGACCTCAAAAGATCATCTAGTCCAATCCCCCTGCTGGAGCAAGAACACCTAGATGAGGTTACACAGGAACATTTCAAGGCAGGTCTTGAACATCTCTAGAGAAGGAGACTCCACAACCTCTCTAGGCAGCCTGTTCCAGTGTTCTGCCACCCTCACTGTGAAGAAGTTTTTTCTCGTATTTAAGTGGAACCTCTTGTGTTCCAGTTGGCACCCATTGCCCCTTATCATTGGTTGTCACTGAAACGAGCCTGGCTCCATCCTCATGACACTCACCCTTTACATGTTTATAAACATTAATGAGGTCACCCCTTAGTCTCCTCTTCTCTCAGCTAAAGAGACCCAGCTCCCTCAGCCTTTCCTCATAAGGGAGATGCTCCACTCCCTTAATCATCTTTGTTGCCCTGCGCTGGACTCTCTCCAGTAGTTCCCTGTCCTTCTTGAACTGAGGGGCCCAGACCTGGACACAATATTCCAGATGTGGTCTCACCAGGGCAGAATAGAGGGCAAGGAGAACCTCTCTCGACCTGCTAACCACCCCCCTTCTAATACACCCCAACATGCCATTGGCCTTCTTGGCCACAAGGGCACAGTGCTGGCTTATGGTCATCCTGCTGTCCACCAGGACTCCCAGGTCCCTTTCCCCTACACTGCTCTCCAACTGTTGACATCTTCATTTGTGTAGGCAGAAGGGAGATATATTGACATGTGCAAGCATGTTGTTTCTTCTTGAAAACAAAATAGAGAGTATAAGCTGACAGAGGAGAATTATTTGAGTATTATACACTTTAAATGCTGAATTCCTTCTTGTGAAATGTGATGTTGAATAGCATTTTGTGGTGGGACAATGCAGGGCCCAGAATAGAAACATGAAAAGAAAAAGGATTATTTAATAGGATACTGTATTCCTGACCATTTAGTAGGCAGATTTATGTATGAAACATTGTAGGAGAATATTTTCCATTGTTCATGTTTAAGTTATTTTGGTTTTGCACCATTGCTGAAAGTGAATACTGAAGCATGGCAGCTAGCTAATGTGGTTTTGTACAGTATCTGTGAAGTTTCTGTTCCCCAAAATGCTGAGTAACATGCCTCCAATAGAGAGGCAGAGAACCCTTAATACACTAGGCTTTTGAAGCGGATCAATTATTGCCAGATTATGCATGTCCTTTCCCTAATGAATGCTGGTGTTGCCCTCCCTACTAATGAGAAAGCCTTGTGACCAGGAAACAAATTCAACAAATCCATCTGGTAGTGCCTATCTCACTCTCCTTCAGGGGAAAGGCTACATTCACCGAACACTTGCACTTGAGGCTTGTCTTTATACTTCAGTTTACTTCCACTACATTTATATGTACTGTGATATCACACACCAAAAAAAGCCAAAGAGGGGAGTGTGTAAGCAAATTCAAAGGTTGTTCGTGGCTTGTGGGGTTGGGATTGTAAGTATTGAAAGTAACAGTTGATTTACAGAGGAATATAGAGACTGCTCTTCTGAAAAAAAATTAAGTATAAGCAGAAACACAATAAAATAATTCATTAATCTTTTAGTAAGTACGTTATCATTTGAGGGATTTGTGACATCAGGAAAACTATATTAACATTGCGTAATCAGCTGAAACATTAGCAAATGAAAGATTATTGAGCTCATAAGGAGAGTAAAGTCCACCCAATACATTGCTGGTTTTGGTCAAGGGTCACATTTTTTGAAGGAATTTAATTTTATTTCTCATCTGTTGATTTAGCTGATTAGTTTTACATTGATATTGGAAAAGCCTTAATGAAAATTATATTTCTTACTTTGCAGACATGTTTACAATTTTCAGAAGAGTGAGGACACAGAGAAAAAGAAGAAAATAGTTTAATTTTGTGGCTACTTCGTTTATTTGTTTTAGGGTATACAAGAGAAACAGAAAATATCATAGCAAGAAGCAAAAGTATCTTGAAAGTTTTCTTTCTTGTTCTAATTCTGTTGTCATTGATGTTAGCTGTGTCATAGACACCACAGAAAGAGATTAAAATAAAACTGAAAGATATTGTAATCATATTAATAATACTCTTGTTTCTCAAAGACATTTTTTATTCACCAGTGGTAAGGTTATGTGTGAGTACTGCTATCAATTAACTGGATAGTGCAAAAATGTTATTTTGCATGACTTTACAATAGATTCATATACCTAGAATTGATTGTTGCCCAGAGACATTGTGAAGTCTTCATCCTTCAAGTTATTAAAAAATTGACTGGACATACTTCTGAGCAATCTGGTCTAGGTGTCCTTGGTTAAGCAAGAGGGTTGGACCAGGTGACCTCCAGAGATGCCTTCCATTCTCAGTACCTCTGTAATTTTGTGTTTTATGAATAATCTCTTAGAATTTGTTTTTATATGAGGAATTATTTTTTTAATATGACAACTGCTCAGGTTGTTTTATCTCTAAAGAAGTGTCCTCAATAACACAGTTTGTTTGCCTCACCTGCTCTCTAATTAGAAGCACATAGTAGGTCTATTTAACACATATCTTGTCATAAGACAAAAGGTTCAAATAATATTTATTTCGGTATTGAAATCTGACTTGTATGTATACACAAGCATCAGAACTTTAAAATTAACCTATATAAGTGTGTCATGCATTGATCAACTACCAAGATCTACTCCAGGAATGATAATGAGTGGCGTATAAAGGTAACTGGATTACAAGATTTTAGATTGAAGTACGAGTATTGAAAGGATTGAGGTTGATGAGGGTGATAATTTTTGGTTTTCTCCACTGTTATGAAAAAAATTCAGATTTTCAAATACCAGTACTTCAGTTCTCACATTCAATTTCATTTCAACTAGATCAAGTCCTCAGTTTTCTAGAACTGACCTATGCCACAGTTTCTTTCATATTTTTTTTCCTTTCACTGACTTAAGTTCTGTAAGTATTTTTATTCCACTACAGACCTTTGACTAACTCTCTTTGAAAGAAAATATTTACAATTATTATAGCAACTACTGATTACAGTTATAAGCTATGAAAACTGTACCAGACCTACTGTCTTCAATACCATGAGTACAGAGAACGATGGAATGTACACTGGCACACCACCTGGCAGTGGTCTGTAGTCCCAAACCCATGTTTTTCTACCAAAGAACAAGAAACTAAGATAACATAGTTGATTGCTAAAGCCATTCTGTTTCTCTTTTAGTTTGTTTTTGCTCAAGGACTACAGTGCTACATAGAGAAAACAAAACTCACATTTGATTAAATGTTCCAGTGTTTCAGAGGTTTTTTTGAGGGCAGTATACTGGGTCCATATTTACTCTTTAAAATTCTAATGACACCAACAGTAAAATGTATTTAGCTAAGGATCACACCTTCGAAAGTGTTCTTTTTGCTGAGTTAAATGAGCCATTATAAGACAGAAAAATGAGGCCTTCTAAGAAAAGAAAGATAAAGCTGATGCAGGGGGACAGAACTGCAAATATTCCAGAGAAGCTAAATTATATATTCTTGCAAAAATGTTCAGTTTGCTGAGGAAAGTTCCAGAGGATATAAACAAACACATTTTCCTTGCCAAAACTTCAAGTTAAGAAGGCTTTTCAGGTTATCAGCTTCAAAGTTCTATGTCCACCAACATATAACATGGCACAAGGTTTTTCTATCTATAGGACAGATTCTTCTGATGTATAAATTAATGTAGTTTCACTGAAGCATCACTGAATTCAATCCAATGTTTCAACTCTGACACCGAAACAAAGATTGAACCTACATGCTTCCTATGTAATTGTACCTGTTTAAAGATATGTTTCTGCTTTGGCATTAGACATGTGCTGTTTATATCTATCACACCTAAAGCATATGAACAGGAAAACAGATACACAGTTATCTACATGATGAAAACACTGCCAAGGTTACTTGAGTGGATTTGTATCCAGTTTTAAAACTACATTTGGAAGTAGAGAAAATGTCAAGAGACTGTATTATTCACAAGCCATTGTGTCAGAAATACTTCACGTATATATGGTAGCAAGTCTGTTCTTATGGCAAGAACAGAAAAAACAGTGCTTATAAATATTCAAAGAAACTTCTTGAAACTCAAAATGTTAGTGGGTGGGTGAGTTTTCTGAGGAGGTGTTAACAACTCTGCTTTCCAAAGCACTCTTCTGCTGGACAATTTCAAATACACGATACTAGCCCTGATGGACTGGTACCTTGACAGCATGACCAGTTTTCTCCTCCTATTTCAGTTTGACAGTTGTTTTCTTTTTACACACAACAAGAAACAAACCTGAAAACAATCCATCCATTTTTGGGTTTGTGCCACACATACAAAACTGTGGTTTCTTATTATTTTCTGCTCAGCAGGCTGGGGAATTGCTTATATACATATTATGCATTTAAGCATACCTTTCTTTCTTTTCTTTCCTGACTTTTTTTTTTTTTTTAATTGGTTCTCAGGTTTGACCTACCAAGTTTTAAAACTCAGTAAATTCTATTACTCCTGAGTACTAATATGTGCATTATTTTAAAATATTTATATATATGTATTTGCCTCTAACCTATGACGATGTCATCTCAATTTAAGCCACTTAAGAGTACTATAACAGAGTTAACATTTCTCAGCAAGTTTTTTTCTCATACAGATGTGCCACAATTAGTGTATTAGCATGGGACTTGCTCTAGATTTCATGCCCAACTCTAATACTGTTTCCCCAAATGACTTTTAAGAAAGTCATTCTCTTTAGAAATCTATTTATTTACTTATTCATTTGCATTGAAAATTATGTTTTCAGTCTAAATATGAAAACTCTGAAACGCATTCAGGTTTATAAAATGGATCTAAAGAACTACATAGGTGATAGAGAGTTTAAGAATGAATATGTGTGCTTTGGGATTTGGTTTGACTTGCAAGCTCTGATCAAGACATGTCAGGAACGCTACAAAACTAAATTAATGTGCAAGAGGAATATAGTCTGTTAACAAGATTGTAGACAGCCTACAGTACGTGCCTTACTCTCAAAAGAAAATACACAAGACAAGCAGAAAAGGAAACCCACTGTGAGTGATGATTG
Source organism: Pampusana beccarii (assembly GCA_013399365.1). Classification (NCBI taxonomy): domain Eukaryota; kingdom Metazoa; phylum Chordata; class Aves; order Columbiformes; family Columbidae; genus Pampusana; species Pampusana beccarii. The sequence continues at coordinate 23,963 of VWYH01002392.1, read as the reverse complement.
TTTTGTCTTTAGGAAAATGAGCAGCTGCAGTTAAACTTTCTATCGCATTTTTCATGCAGTAGGTTGTTATGGTGCATCATTTATTTTGCTTGGTTTACAAATAACTCATTTGTGCATAAAAGAAGCTTCAGCAGAATTTTATTTTTTCAATTCTGTTTTAGCCAAAGTGAAGAAGTTTACACTGTTCTGAATTCGCAATGTTGTGTTTTCAAAGATTCTAAGAACATCTAGAAAAATTCTACAGCGCATCTTTCCTTACCTGTTTCCAAGATTTATATCTGCAAAAATTGGTAAGATGCTCGTTAACAGTAAATTCCTGTCTGAAAGTAAATATTTGTACACTAGTGACAGATCAGACCGTAGGTTTCCAGTGAAAAACTGACTTTAAAAAAAAATTAATTGATTTAAATAGTCCACAACATTTATGAACTTTTTCAATTTGCTTTTTTAATACCACTTCAGCTTTTAAAAATTCAGAAATAACACCTTAACACCTCTTATTGAATATCTGAATGCCAATTCTGTCCACTCAAGCGATTTAGACTACTTTACTTTGATTTCAGTACATGCTAGACAGAAACCATACGGGCAAGGCTTGCTTTTCAAAAGTTCCTGATTCATCATTGCTTGGGAATATTTAGTATAAAAATGCTAAAAAAATAACCTCTTTCAGCTGTTCATTAGATTAAAAAAAAAGTTTCAAACCCACTAGGTTTTACAAGAAGAAAGCATTTACAATTCCCTGTGGAGTTAAATTTAATAGTAAAGTGAACTTCTTGTACACATCACTGAAGTGCTATGTCAGTCACCATTTATCAGTAGAAGAGAACACCAATTCTGGGTTGTCCATCCACTCCCATTCTGATTTAGAGGACAAGACCAGGAAGAAAATTAAAGCCCAAATTTTCACTCACATAATTTCTGTGCTCAAAGACACAGAACTTAACCCATTACAAGAAGAGAGGTTACAATAGTTGTTCTAGCAGATGGAGAAGTGGATTTATGGTGACATTGCTTTGTAAGGTCATCCAGTAAGGGGACCTAAGGGGACCTGACCTGCTTCTGTTAAAAACATGAGGCCAGTTGGGCACCAAATCAAATGTACATCTGTCGCAACATCATTGGTGATACTTAAGCTGCCTTGTTTCTCTGGTTGAAGAGAATTTCTCCACCAGCTTATGTATGGCAGAGGAATTGTAGATGTCTCTTTGACTCCTTCAAGAGGAGGCGAGTGCATGTGTGCCCAAGAATGCCAGATTTATTTTTTTTTTTTGGGGGGGGGGGGATGTCCCCTTGAACTACTTGTGGAAATAGGAAAAAGGGTCGTGGATGAGGGAGGTATTGGTCTCATATCACTTTAGTCTGGTGCTCAGTCAGACAAACACTAAATCAACTGCTTCTTCTAAATGCTGTTATAAGTCAAGAAAGGGGTACACAGTGTAAGTGAAAGTCTACACTTCTAATGCGGGGAAAAGGAAATACATTCTTAAGCAAGTATGAAATCCACTTGTGGAACTAATTCATTAACGCTAGTGATCACTGTGGCTAATGGCTTATTGGGATCAAAATCAAGAATGGAAAATATTTTTAAAGATTAAAACATCAGCAGTTGTGATGAAGGAGAGCAGAGAAGTTCAGAAATGTTTTACTTCAGGAGCTTCCAGCAGAGCTGGAGCATCCATGCAGCTGTAGCTTGTAATCCCATGAACGCTGTCCTACACTTCCTTCAATCGCATCCAAAGCACTGTCTACTGTCAGAGGTACAATACTGTGTTAGACATATCATCAGTATGATATGACATGGCAATTTCTATTTTCCCAAACTCTGCCTTTGTAATTACGCTAATTAATTGCTAATTATGTAAAAGCTGCAGAATCTTACATGGTTAATTCACCTCCAGGTTTCAGATATATAAGATACCCCTTGTGCTTTATATGACAGCAAAATATTTCTCCTAGAATTCACTTCCTTTCCTCAGTTAAAACTGCAGATGTGAGTTTCACATAGACCTTCAGGATAAGAAACAGAAGACTGAAAATTAGGAGTTGTTTCTCTACAGTTTGTCTTTGCAAAAATAACCTTTAGAAAATATTTTAGTTCTGTTGTTCTGTACAGTACAATTAGACTGATGTAATTAGGGTTTCGAGTTCAACAGGATTAGGCTGATGGGCCAGCTCTGATATTTTTCCCTCTTTTATTCTCCTCTTATGACGTAATACAAGTTACTGGAAAAAAGTAACTTAACTATACTTTCGAAATCATTTTGTCATAGAGGGGACATTCATTTATTATGAAAAGTATCCTGAATTTCCTTGACAAAGATACCTCTACTTGAAATGCTGTATTTTTAACAGCAGGGGTTTTTTAAACTTTTTCAATGGTTGCAACATATAGCTGATCACATAGACTGATCCTTTTACAAGCGTTTCGCAGGCTAGCTTTATGACCTTATGGCTCATTTGAACACTCTAGCATAAGAATTTGGATCCATGCTAAGATTTTTAAGAATCTCATTTTGTATGACCCTGTAAAGTGTCTATGGTAGTCACTTTTGTGGTAAGTTTCTATAAATTAAACCATAAAATATTAAAGTACATGCTTTTGTTAGCCCTTGGCTGCTGAGGAAATGTTATCAGGAAGTTCCTAATGATTTCACTGTCCATACATTAGTTCTGTACTCCAAAACAGGAAAATCTTTAATTCTATCATACTAATGTATATGACACCATCTTCTGTCTTTGCAGCTAGTAATAGTAAATTTAAATATTCTAGACAAAACATTTGTACAGGGACTTCTTAAATCAAACAAAATTATGTGTTAATTAGGTTAATATGGTAATAACATGCCTACAGGTGTTATCAATCCCTACAATTCAAAGCAAATATGTTGTATAGTTGCCACAGTTTCTCTTTTCCCGTATGGGCCACCAATAAATCTGTCAATCTGTAATTGCAAGATGACAATAAACCATGGCAGATGCTCTCTGTTACCCCCACACCCTCCCTGCACAGGCGAGGTAAGGAGGAAGGAAGAGATCTTTTGCAAGTTGGAACACTTTTAAAAGGCTTTAATAATGCTACTAATAAATAGAGAAAATAATACAAAATACACAAAACCAATCTTGAATATCCCAGGGTGGCACCTTTCACCGGGCACTGAATTGGTGTCACTCCAGCAGTGGCAGGGCAGGCACTCAGATGTCTTGGGAGGGACTTCACAGCAAACCGGAACTGGATTCAGGGATGCAGGGCCTGGAGGTAGGCCTGGGATCACAGGCAGACAGGCAGGGTCCTCTTCAGACGCCAGCCGTGGTCAAAGAGAGCGAGACCCTCGTGATCTCCCTCTTTTATACGGTGTATGACATGTATGGGATGGAATACTCGGTCAGTTTTAGTCGCCTGTTCTGTCCACCCCTCCTTACACGTACACCCCTCTCAATTATGGGAAGTTATCAGAATTCTTAGTTGTTACAGCAATAACTCTAAACTTGAGCTTCTTCTGCATTCTGTTGGTCATCTTATCAGTCCAGAGCAAACAGTGTCTCAAAAAACATGTAGCTAAACTGAGAAAAGTGCAGTTACTTAGAAGGTACTGAGAACTTAGCTGAAAGGAAAATTCATTAGAAGAGGACTGGTCTTGTTTTTAACAAAACCAGGACAATAATAAAAATTGTTTAAGTATGAAGACGTATAGTTCAAAACATTAGTTCTGTATGCTGTACTTGCTGATCGAGAAAATATGTCTATTTCAAATTGTTTCTAATGCTAATGGAGTCAAATTGTGACACAGGTTACGGCAGACATACTAGTTTATCTTTTTTCTTTTACAGGAAAAAAACTCAAACATTCAAAATCCATGACTTTGGTCATGTTCAGACTGAGAAGCTTCTGTTTAAAAGTAAGCATAAATTTAATCTCACCTTCAAACTGTGGATCAGACTGCTTTTTTTCTTAGTCAATGCTGAAACTTTTTAAAACATGTTTACACCAGTATTACTAGGACTCATGTGACTGTCAGACATCTGTGATCACTATTTTCCACCAGTAATTCTTGATTACTGAGTTATCTATTGATAATGAAGCCTTCTACATGTAATTCTGTTAAACTTCTTTGTGTCCTTAACTTATGCTAATGATACTTTTATTCTAACTTCCATTTTTATTAGTTTCACATAGTATCAAACATTTGGCAGCAAAGATATAATAATTTCTGATGGTTAACTGTCATATTCTGAATAGTTGCTTTGCCTTGTTTATACCAGTTTCAAACCAGTCAAGCACAGCACTTCTTGTAAGTTTCTTAGCAATAATTATCTAGCTGCTCTTCCATCAAACCTTATTGTCTCTTTCTCATGACAGCTTTTTCCTCTTTGCTTCTCATATATTGCACAGTAATCTATTATGTGCATCACACCCTCTCTGGACATGTTGTCCACTTGGAGCTCCAGAGACAAAACTCTATAGTAAACTGTGCACATTTCAGTTGCTTCGTTACAAGACAATGCACTTATTTCCCAGGAAAAACAGTCTAATTTATACCTGTTTGGGCCCATATTCCGGCCCACAGTTGGATCCGACATGCTCCTAGCACTGTTCAGGAAATTGTTGGCTACTTGTTTTCTCTGGCATGCCTCTAATGTTAGATGAAAGATTTTGAATAAAAAAATATTCTTGTGATAGATCGAAGATGCATGTTGTTAATATCATGCTGAAAAATCATTGTATTTGGACATACGCTGATGCTTCATGCTTTTTTTTAAGCTAGTCGCTCAAAATGCTGAATACTCCTGATTTAGCCACTTTTGTTTAAAAATGGTGCTCTGTTCTTTTTTGTTCCAAATGGCAACTGAATATCCCCTGAGAGGGTGCAACAGGATATACAGCCTCAGAAGGAGCCCTAACCTTGAGAATAGTAGTGGGAATGCAATAAGTATGAATACCAATTTTTTCAAAATGCATCCTCCAAATTTCTAAGTGTATACAGTGATTTAATTATTTGATTCAAAATCATATAATCATTGAATCATTTTGGTTGGAAGAGATCCTCAGAATCATTGAGTCCAGCCATAATCTAACCTAACTCTAGCACTAAACCATGTCCCTAAGAACCTCATCTAAATGCCTTTTAAACACCTCCATGGACAACGACTTTACCACTTCCCTGGGCAGCCTGTTCCAATGCCTGACAACCCTTTCTGTCAAGAATCTTTTCCTAATATCCAATCTAAACCTCCCCTGGCACAACTTGAGGCTGTTTCCTCTAGTCCTAGCACTTGCTATTTGGGAAAGAGACACACATCCTCCATGCTCCTTTCAGGTGATTGTAGACAACTACAAGGTCTCCCCTCAGCCTCCTTTTCTCTAGGCTGAACAGCCCCAGGGATACGCTGTCAAAGGCCTTACTGAAGTCTAAGTAGATAACATCCACAGCCTTTCCCTCATCTACTAGGTGGGTCACATTATCACAGAAGGAGATCAGGTTGCTCAAAGAGGACCTGCCTTTCATAAACCCGTGTTGACTGAGCCTGATCATATGGTTCTCATTTTCTTCTGCAGTGAAAATCATCTCCAGTTACTGTGTGTAGCAAACATTGTGACTGACTCATGCTCATCAAATTTTCCCAGGAGTTTTTTGCACAGACACAGGATGACTGAAGTCTACACCTTCTAAAAACATAATGGATGGGTCTAACCTGCCTTTTTCCTGGCTGTTTAAAAGTAAACTGCAACGGTAACACTGGCAGTCTTCAATGGGACATTTTTTTTTCTTTGTACTCTCTTTTAGGGAGACAATCTCACTGTGGAAAACTTACAGGGTCTAACTTCTTCATTAGCCAAAGTTTTCATAATAATAGTTTGGGGGTTTAAATCTAGTCATGAATCTAAAAAGGGAATTAAATTGCAATATTACCAAGCAAATGCACTGCAGGTAAAGAACACATCTTTTGTTCTGCTGTTGAGAAAAGTCCCTCTACAGCTACCTGCTGGTTTTCAGAGTGTCAGCAGCTCCATGCTCAGGGAACTGCCTGTGCCCAGAAAAGCAATTTAACACAATGAAGTAACTTTCGTAGGCTGTAACTGCTGCTTTTTGACATTGTCTCCAGTACACACTTGCATTGAATGTTCATCTGTCAAAATCATTTGGCTTAACCAGGAAGGATAAATGTTTAAAAAGTATTCACAGAATTGTAGAATACCAGGTTAGAAGGGACCAAGATCATCATCTGGTTCAACCTTTCTTGGCAAAAGCACATTGATATTGAATAGGGGAGTTAAAGTTCACTGATATTTCTTTTATGCTGCTCCTTCTCATGTTAAGACAGTATTTCTGAGACACCATAAATGGCTAGAGTTATGCATTCTGCTGGTAATCCTGTGCCAGCATCAAAAAGTATACATTCATAGTGCTTTTCCTGTTTAGCAAAGATATTTATTTTTTCAATTATTCTCAACTCCAGAATATTGAATTCTAACAGAAATCAAACCTGACTTCTACATGTGATTCACAAAATAGCTTATGCTTCTGACTTTCTTTTTCTCCTAACAATTTACTTTTTATGATCATATAGTACTATGAAGTTTATCATGAGAAAACAGACATTTTTTCAGAATTATAGTATAGTCCTTCCTAATTCCTCATCCCCATGTAGAATTATTGAAAGGAGAACACAATGACCACAGGTTTCACACAGTTTTTTCTGGACTTTGTCAGTTCTGAATATATTGAAAAGCTGTCTTATGTAGATACATGACTCAAAGCCAATCAAGAATTTTTGCAGATACATAAGCTACTTTAGTAAAAACAAACAAACAATATTAAAAAAACCCCAAAACACACAAGAAAAATGCAAACCAGAGCAAACCGAAAACAAAAGCAAATCTCTATATGTTCAAGCTTCTGCAATTCTGACCATAACAGAATTGAGAGGGGAAATAAAAAGAAAAAAAAAATGAAAAAGGGGAAGGGAAAATGGGAAGGGAAGGGGAACGCAGGGGAACGCAGTGGAACACAGGGCGGGGCAGGGCAGGGCAGGGCAAGGCAGGGCAGGGCAGGGCAGGGCAGGAAAGGGCAGGGCAGGGCAGGGAAGGGAAGGGAAGGGAATAAGAAATCCTTCTTTGTTATTTTCATATAGGAAATACAGGGAATTTACCACCCATCCTGAAGTAATCAGCTGTAACTCACCTAATTCTGTCTACTCCGATTATTTTTCAAAAGCTCTAGTTTACACTATGTAAGCAAAATTAAATAATTGCATACTTATGTGCAGCCATATGTTATCATATTTTAAAGTTGTTTTAATACACTAAATTACTCCATAAAACAGTTATGCCTAAATGAAAGTTCCAATCGGTTTCAAAATAGTAGTTTTGATTGAACACCTTCAATTTCTGACACAGTTAATTAATGGGCTAATAATAGGTGAAGCATACCTACAAAACCTATCAAAACTGGTTTTGACCATGATGTCTTTTCAAAGGTAGTTGTGCTGGTTTAACTGAAGTTGAGTTATTTTTTCTTCAGGCAGTTAGAATAGTTTCTTATTCATAGCTAGCATGGTCTCTTGTTTAGATTTACTACGAGAATAATGAGATAGAGCTGCTTCTTCCGTGGGACAGGGTTACTATTTTATTCCAGTAACTTTCCGGTGTTTGGGATTTGGCATGAAGAGAATCTAAGAACTCACTAATATCTTGGTTGTTGTCAGGGAAGCTGGGGACTTTTTCAGCCATCCAGCTACAGATGCAAATTGGTAGGAGAGGGTAACAAAAAGAACAGCACCTAGACTGATCTCCAGATTGATTAAAGAAATATTTCCTACCATTAGTGTCATGTTCCTTATATGATTGGAACTGGCTTTTCTGGCTAGTTAGTTTCAATTGGATTTTCTAGCTCATTCATTCCATTCAGGTTTCCTAGTTCATTAGTTCAGTTGGTTCTATTTGAGAGCACTGTTCCACTGGGATTTCAGTGTTAGTTCAGCCTTTCTGCCTTTCTGCCTTCTGCCTTTTCTCTCTCTCCTGGACTGATTGTTCAGTGAGGATAGAGTTTAGAAGAAATTACATTGAACGTGACTTATTTTATATTTTAGTAGTAGTAGTAGTAGCTGCAGCAATAGTAATTATTATTTTATATATATTATATATTATATATATTATAATTATTATTACTGTCATGTTGTTTTTGTTGCTGTTGTTTTATTAAACTGTTTTTATATCAACACGCAAGTGTGTCCCTTTGCTTTTGGTTCTCTTCCCTGTACTGCATAAGGAATAAAGGGAGGTCAGTGAGAAACTATTGTGGTCTTGATTGCTAGGTGTTGTTAAGCCATGACAATAGCTTTGTGTCAGTTGTTCAAAAGATATTGAGACACCCATAGATTTTACATTAAGTATATTTGTAAATTAGGTGCTTAGCATTCTTAAGTTTTGACAACAATAAAAAAATTTGCTATAGATTGATTTGAATCTGCAGAAAGCTATTCTTTTTGCATCTTTTGCAAATACTATTGCACATTTTTCTGGCATAGGTGGATTAGGAAGAAGGAGTGATAGGACTGAAGAATAGAAGAGAAAGGGAAAGAGATTTTTTTTTTTTTTTCCCATTTAGCTGTCAGTGGAGTGCAATTAAAGACTGAATAAATGTGGCACTGGAATTTTTAAGTGGCAAAAGCAATTTAGGCCAAGTGACTGTTTCCACAGGTTTTCATCTATAATCCTACTTGCTTAACTGAAAAAAAAAGAAAAAAAAAAAAAAAAGCTTCCTAAAAGAACCTCTGTACAGGTCTTAATTTACTTTGGTGATTTTTGTCCTCTAGAATTGCTTGAGCACTTTAGAAAGCTTCAGCCTAAATTTCAAGGGGCTTTCTTTGTCTTGTTTTGAACTTATAGAATATTTTATTTATTGAAGCTTGAAAGGGACCAAAGGCAGTCAGAGTGCAATATTAGCACATCTTATTAACCATACTGGTTAAGATAAGCATATAAGAAATGGACCCAGAGCTGTCCTCTTGTCTGTGAGTAATGAAATGGCTGGTTCTCTTCAGGAACAGGCCACAGACGATGCTTATTACGAAAGAAGACCCCCTAGCAAGACAGACAGCTCAATATTGTAAGTTGTCTACCCAGATATTATTGTACCTTACATCAGGTCAAAAGTGCTTTGAGGACGATGTGGATTGCTTATTATTTCTAGGTTGGGGATGTTAGAAAGGGAAGAAAGCATTCACAGAAGCCATCAATGTGGGATTGGATGTGTTGACAATAAATCAATAACTCTTTCTGATATAAACCTTGTACTGAAGTGAAATTGTCTGTAATGATTATTTTAAAAAAATAGCTGGCAGATACACAAAACTTGAATTTTATTAAAAATGACCAGTTAAGTTGAAGTTTGGCATAGAATGATTTTATCACTGTTGGACTGAAAGACAGGAGCTGTGATGAACAGTACAGGTGAGTGTTTTCTGACACCTACCAAATGAACAACAGATGAAAAAAGAGGTCAGTAAGGAAAACAGAAAAATTTTTAATATGCTGATTAAGAAATTGTGGGGATTCTTCTGTACTTTCTGGCTTACACCTACAAAACTCCTATGAATGTCACTAAATTGCCATAGTCAGAAGTGAAATTTGAGTCATCCATTCTTGTCTGAAATCTTCAGAGCAGACAGCCTGAACTTGGGTTTCTAAGGTCTTGTCCTAATTGCATCAATGCATTGAGCAGATGTTTTAAGAAGGAAAATCTGGAGGTAACTCTTTCAGAAATAAATTAACTAAAGAAACTGCTTTACTATCACTCTCTGGGATGATAGATGGGATTTGAAAAAGATGAAAGCTTCAAAAAAAAAATCTAAACATTAGGTCTATGTATGTGTTAGCTTGGGTCTTTGCATTATTTCTATGACACTGGCTACCCCCTTCTCTTGGTGCTTATCATATAGGAAAGACTATAGACCTAGATTTTTCAGGAACTGTGTTTTTGAAACATACACACATGCAAATGGCTTTAAGACAATACATAGCAACTCATCCCTTTACATTCAATGTACAGATACAGCCACAAATTAAACATGCTATATTAGTCACCGTTCAGTAATGTGACCCTAATTCAGGATTGACTGCATTGGTTTGTGTTTGTAATAGTGTTAGGGAAAACAAGTGTATTCAGCTTGGTAGATGTATTTTGATTGTTAAACCATAAAGCATTGTGTTACCTCGATCCCTTTTTTTTGCATTCTCTTATAAATATGTAAAAGGATATGCTATTTATGTATGAGTAAAGGCTAAGGAGCTTCTGAGATGTTAGTACCATGACCTTCTTCCATATTTAGAATGTGAATAAATAGAGTATGATGGTATTTCATAAAGTTGAATGAAGAAGAAAAGAAACATTGTCTGCAGGTATTTCTTTTGTTTTTGTTATCAAGTCATGCATAATAATAAATCCAAAGAAAACACATTTCTACAACTCCACATCTTTTCCACTTAATTTTTTTATAATGAAAAAGTGTTGCAAAACTACCAAGGAATATTGAAGATTTTTTTAGATCACTTACATTCTTCAGTGGAGTTAATGGGTAAATATCCCTAGGGACTGGAAAGAAGATGTTCCTGATTTTTAAGCAGGAACTGTATTGTCCCACTGAAGAAAAGATTGTAGTCCTATAGAAGGTAAAAATATTTTCTAATTTTGAAACATCATTCTGTATAGGAGACATTTACATGCAAATAACTCTGATGCTTAGGGTAAAATGAAGCTTCATGTATTATCTAGATCATGCTTTAAAAGTACCAGGCATCACAGAGCAGCACCAAACAAGCTTGTGAGCTTGGTGGACAGCTCCTTGCATCAGTAATTAAAAATGTTGAGCATGAAACTGTGTCTTCAGCTGTTCTATTTCTACATCCTGGGTATCCCTCTGATGCAGCAAGCTCAGGACATTTCAAAGTGTCAAGCTCTCCCAATGGAAAGGGATGTGGCGTTTTCACATGTAAGCAGAACACGGCTTGCTCCTTTCTTCTGAACAACAGTGAAGCTTTTGTGACAAAAAGGACACCACCAAAGAGACACTAGTTTTACTGTTTGAGATGTTTAAATGCTCATATACCCCGTCATCCATATTTTTGTAGCATAAACTATACTGATACCTCCTTTTTAACGTTGTTTAATTCTTCTCTTATTACTTCCACAACATGACTCTATTTCCCAGTTCCAGATGATAGAGAGTACTGCAATGAGTAAATTAAAAAATGTTAAAGATTTGTTACACTAAGGAAGTTACTGTGGACCAAGTTAAGGAATATATTTATAGTACAAAATATCTTCCATGCTACAGACATGTTTGATTTAGCCTAAAGTTGGCAGGCTCTTAATTAATCATGAAAAGTTAATATTTAGTGGTATACTAAATAATTACAACTTGATTATGTTTAACAAAATGTCTTTTTAATTGTCTTTATGCTGGTGTTTATTTAGTTTATTATAGTATTTCACTGCAAAGCTTATGTTACTTGTGAAATTCTACTTTACTTTTAATTTTATTTTAACCTTCAGACTGCACTGTATTACTCCTGTCATGACAGCAAACCTGACAATAAATACTTCCATGAGGAAAGGTAGTTTTATGCTCCCTTTGCTATGGAAAGCTGACATGCAAAGAGAGAGCAGTCTAAGCTCACATGTACAAAGGCTATGAAAGGGTTGAAAAGGAGGAACGTTTTGAATCAGAAAAAAACACTGCAACTTCTGGTCTACTTTGTGTTCAGTATGGTATCTAGAGCTAGCTGTGTCCTAATTTATTCATTTTCTTTGCTTTCTGACGTTGTTAAAACTGAGGAACTTCTGGAAATATACAGTTGTTTGTGAAAACTGGCTGCCCAAACTCTGTTTTGCCAAGAATCAGATTGTGGACAGAAGAAAGAAGGAAAAAAGTGACCTGGAGGGAGAGTCTCACACACCTCCACCACTCTCTGGCACAGATTTCTGTCACCTGGTGATGTCTGCTAATTAGTAGTTTTCCTCCAAAGCGTATATGCTTGCTGTGGACTACTGGAAACCTGGGCATGCCCCTTCTTGCCTCTGACTGCTTGAACCAATACAGGGCTGAGACCTTGCCATGCTTAGGAAACACTCTGTTGATTCCTTTCAATGTCAGTGTGTTGCTAGAGGAGCTAAAAGCAAAGAATTTATGAGGAGATTGCATTTCTTCTTATTTTAATTTGTATCAGCATGAAACTGGTGAGTAAAAGGACTAAGAGATTTAGGATTCAGTGGACAGATGCATAGTGTATAATTTTACAGGGACTGTAATAGTATGATTGTTTTTAAAGATCTGATTAATTATCTCATTGTGAAAGAAACCTTCTACATCAGACAAAGACAAGTAAGAGCGCTGGAGGCTTTTGTAGTATCCTGGTACTTCGGCAGTTTTCAGTTGACTGGGAGCATAAGCAACAAGAAAATTCGTTGTGGGTGTGGAATGATCTCCCTGTCCTATGCCTTTTACACCCTGCTGGAAGTCTGTAAAATCGTGTATCAATGCCAATTCTAAGTTTCCTCATGCTTCAGTATCTTGTCTTTACAAACAAATTTCTCTTGCTCTCTTTGATGTATAAATATTTAAAGAATAATTATCTACAAATATATTGTAGCATTTCTTGCCACTGCAGGGCTATTGTTGGTGTAATAATTTCAGTATAGCTATCTACTTTTACCTTACTATCTGCATGTCTCTCTTGTTCTCTCTTTTTATGTCACAGGTCTAGTTCAGGCTTTCCAAAGTGAAAGAGAAAGGCCTTGTGTTCATCTGAAAAGCATCAAAGAATACATATGTTATATGTATTAAGCTGGAACACAAGAGGTTCCGCTTAAATTTGAGAAGAAACTTCTTCTCAGTGAGGGTGACGGAACACCGGAACAGTCTGCCCAGGGAGGTCGTGGAGTCTCCTTCTCTGGAGACATTCAAAACCCGCCTGGACGCCTTCCTGTGTAACCTCACCTAGGTGTCCTGCTTCGGCAGGGGGATTGGACTAGATGATCTTTTGAGGACCCTTCCAATCCCTAACATTCTGTGATTCTGTGATTCTGTGATATCAATACTGGCTATATTTCCTCTGCCAAAATGAATGGATTAGAGAAGTGATAGAGTCACCATCCCTGGAGGTGTTTAAAAGATGTATAGATGAGGTTCTTAGGGATGTGATTTAAAGGTGGACTTGATAGTGCAAAGTTAACGGCTGGATTCTATCATCGTAAAAATCTTTTCCGACCCAGAACAAATCTATGACTGTTTGATTTGTTTATCTGTTTAAAATTAGTCCATGACCAGCTCAGAGGAGCAATTACTTCCTATCAGTAATTTTCTAGGTTTCTTTTTTTGTCAAACATAGCTTTCTACGGAAATTTTTTAGAAAATCTGAACTGGCCCTGCTTTTCAGCTGTCTTTTTAATTACGATGACAGAAATGCTACCATGAAATTTGATATCTGCAGAGAGACAAATGAAGAAGGATGATGTTTAAATCACAGGATCACAGAACCACAGAAAGTTAGGGATTGGAAGGGACCTCAAAAGATCATCTAGTCCAATCCCCCTGACGGAGCAGGAACACCTAGATAAGGCTACACAAGAAGGCATCCAGGTGAGTTTTGAATGCCTCCAGAGAAGGACACTCCACAATCTCCCTGGACAGCCTGTTCCAGTGTTCTGTCACCCCTACTGTGAAGAAGTTTCTCCTCAAATTTAAGTGGAACCTCTTGTGTTCCAGCTTGAATCCATTACCCCTTGTCTTACTGTTGGCTGTCACTGAGAAGAGCCTGGCTCCATCCTCATGACACTCATCCTTTACATATTTATAAACATTAATGAGGTCACCCCTCAGTCTCCTCCAAACTAAAGAGACCCAACTCCTTCAGCCTTTCCTCATAAGGGAGATGCTCCACTCCCTTAATCTTCTTTGTTGCCCTGCGCTGGACTCTCTCCAGCAGTTCTCAGTCCTTCTTGAACTGAATAGAAATAAATAGAAAGATCTTTCTGACAAATAATTTAACATCTGACACAGATTTTTTTTGTATGCTGCAGTACTGTGATTTGGGATAACATATGACCAGTCAGATATCGTACTGTGTGTTCTACTGTAAGTTTAAGTTAAAAGCAGTTACTGTGTGCTGTAGTGTAGAGTTTCATGGAGAAGACTGGCTGTTTTTTAAAAACTTTAGTTTCTAAGACATATACTTCTAATGCATTGATTTATCTAGAGTGAGAAAGTAGGCAAACAATATTTCTTCCATTTCTGTTTCACAGTATCTGTTCAACGTTTTTATATTACAAGTATGTGTATGGGGAAGTTTTTGCCTTTATTTCTGGGGTATTTCTGCAGCTAGAAGTTTTAAGAACTGTTTTAAAGCCTTCTTGAGTAAGGCTTGCAGTAAAGTTCCCCATAAAAGACCATAAGGCTACATTTCTGACGCTGCAGTCCACAGACCACTGCTGATGTTAGAGAGCTTTCTAATGTTGATTCATTTCTTTTTTTGAAGGAAGTCTTGAAGCTCTTTGCATAGAAGAGACAGTATATTTTCAGAAGAACCTGGGAAAAAGAGGAATAAGTCTTTCTGTTTGTTCCATAAGCCCTTCTTTTCTTACAGAAGGAAGAATAGTAATTGGTGGTGCTTCTAAAACAATATTGAAAATAATGGAAAAAGTTGCTAATACCTTACACATAGTTGTAGTAGTTACAGAGAACACAGATGAATGGAAGAAGCTGCTAGTGCCCCTAGTTAGGATGTACTACTGTTTGAAACAAAGCTCGTTGCTTTGCCTAATGTCCTTTCCTATATACTTGTTTTGTACCTGCAATCTTGCATCTTTACCTTCCTGTGTCTTAGTGTGCTGTTACAGAACGGGCCATCTGAGTGAGTTCAGACCAAGGATCTCTCTTGTACCATGTCCTGCCTTCAGCTGTGAAGCGGCACTTCGAGGTAAGGATTGTAGTTTTCCCTGGTAGTGTTCAGTCTTCACCTTTTAAAGTATGCTGTTCTCTAGAATTTCCTTAAATAAAGGAATCTTGGTAGCATCATTTGTGCAGGTCTGTGTTTGAGGTCTAATCTGATATGGTTGTCAGAAGTCCTGTCTCACAGGTATGAGGTGGGCCTCACCCATCCAACTTGTGTCTGAATCCTGCCTTGAAATTAGGGCAGTATTTTACAGGGAAGTTCTGTATCTACCTGGTAGGGTAGATACTTCATGATCAGGAAGGTGGATTTACCAGGCTTAATCTCAGCTGCAGGATCTGTGGAAGTATGGAGTATTTGCATTTCTGGGAGGTGCTGATAGGAGATGTCAAATAGTAGACATAGTAAGGCATCTACAGAAGAGTAAAACAGTATAAGCGTATATGATACTTCCTCCAAGTTCAACAATTTCTAGCTCCGTTTAGTGATTCCTGATGGGTAAGCAGTCATTTCTAAGCATTTGTTCAGTCTTCTTTTGAACATATCACCATTTTTCATCCTGAACATACTTCATTAGGGAGATGCATGGATCTACTACCCACTGGATGAGAATAAACTCCTTGTCTTTATTTACTAATAATGTAATTAGTTTGAGATTTTTCACAGGTTAGTGCCAGAGTATTGTAAAGTTGAGGTCTCTTGCTTACCAGGTGTTGCTTATTATTTACTGATTCCAGGTTATACCTGGAAGTCCTTAGCTAGTAAAACTTTGTATTGTCAACATTGTTTCTACGGAATATGCTTTGTTGCTAGTACACCAAGTCAGTAATAGTGACACAATACTGATTATAAAATGTTGATAATGGGATTCTTCTTTATTACTGTATATGATTTTAAATCATGAAGTCTGAGTCAGTGTCCACAGGATGTTTGCTTATATACATGGGCCACTTTTCAGAATTATTTTTTCATTTAGACAGAAAGGTATGCTTTTTGTGACATCTTGATGATGTTCCAAATTCAGAATATCCTTTGCAGGATAACTCTGTACTAATGTTACCCTACTCATGCAGCATTCATCTGTATATCAACAGAGCAGGCAAATATGATATTAATTCTTATTTGCACAGCAGCTTTAAGTAGATGGTACATTTAATAAGACCAGTGCATAAAGTTTAAAGCTTTTATAAATCCTGCCATTTTAGGGAAATAGCATAAGTATGATTTTTAAAATTAGCAAACTGGGATCTAAAATACACTTTCTGCTATGCTCTTCTTTATCTGTATTTCGTTTGTTTATGAGAGATAGACGAGAACAGCTTTTGCAACTAAGAGGGAATTTCTGTTGTATTTTTGTACCAATTTGTCCCCTGTGGGACAACATGCTTTAATCTCACTATGAGTCTTCCTGAAACAAAGCCTTAAATTGGCAGAAGAGGTGTGAGATCAGAAGCATTCCCAAATGTAAATGACACACTTTTATAAACTTTTAATCCACTCTCAAATACTGTTCTCTTTTGCCTAGAAGGACTAGCTGGGAAAAAAATGCTCCACCACCCTTTGTTGATGTTGACTTTTTCACATCAGTAAGTATGTGATTCTGCTCTCATTTTGAGCATTGCTAGATAGTAGCTTTGTTGAAACAACTATAAATGAGGGCATCTGTGTTTTGTTTTCACAGGCTGATTTATTTGGTTTATCTTTTCATTTTTGCTATTCCTTTTCACACATTTTAGTAACATGAGATTATTGTTTTAAAGATTTCTTTCTTGTTAGACCCCAGAAGACTGCCCAGTTATTTCTTTCTTTACTAATTATTGCCTGCAACATAAGCTGTATTTACTCTCTTGCTTAATTAAGTAGGAGGGAAAAATATGTGTATGTGCAAATTGATGGGAAAGAAAAGCACAAAACTAAGACATAGAAGTGAGGTAGGAATTGCATCTCAAAAACTTCATTGCAGTGCATGTTTCCATAATTTTCTAGTTACTTTTCTTCTACAACTATCTAAATGAATGTGATATCATTAAGATTCAGAAATTCACTAACAACTTTTTAGTTGTTAGCTGAATCCAGAAGCTTTTTTGTAAATGTTAACATAAATATAAATGAAATATTGTGAAGATGCCTATTTCTAAATTCCTATATATATACCATTTGTAATTTTTGGTAAACAGAATCAGTGAGGGCAGATCAGCAGCTCAACTGTAAGGTCAGATCTTCTAGTCAGACTCTTGTTTGGTCCACAAATTCTTCCAACGCCAAATAACTGGGGTAGCTTTGAATGTGAAACTGAGTGTCCTTCTTATAACTATTAACTTGCTTCTCTCTACTGCAAACAAGGAAGGATTTGTAGAGTACCTTGAAGAGGCGGGGTATGTAACCATCTGTGATGGGCATGGTATGTACCTCATTATGCCTTAAGCAGCTGGTTTTTGCAACTGCTGGCAGAGAGGAAGAAATGAGTGTTGTGGAGGCAGGACTTATGTCTTCCTTGAGGCCTATCTATTCTTTGCAAAATGAAGACATCGGTCTTTGAAATAAAGGCATTAATGGTGTCTCTTCTTTGAGCCCTCATTAATTGGGCTTGAACAAAGGCAAGGTCATTCAGCAATCACTGACCAGCTAGGGGAAATAATGGATCACCAGCTACCCCTAGAGGACCAGCCCGCTACGGNATCTTACTTTTCTTCTGATATCTTAATCTATTTTTTTTTCTCTCTCTTTTTCTAACTTTATTCTGGTCACATAAGGTTAATATCGTTGTGAGTCTTGTTGTTGAAGACTTATTAAATTTTATGATATCATTACAAACTTTCATCAATCCACTATTCTCTGTACTTCCACTGAGTTTTAAGCAAATTCATTATTTAACTGAACCTCTCAAGTAATTGTCATTGCTCCTGGTTACTGCTCAAAGTATTCAAAAGTTAACTCTGTCCTCACCTCACTGAGTGGGACAGGACACCATCAACACCCCTGCTTTTATAAATTCAGTTGATGTGTCTATACTACGAGGACTAGCAGTGAGGAATATATTCCCTGTGGATGTTTCCTTTGAGGACCATGGTTTGTATGAGGTCTCACAGCTAAGGCTTATAAAACATAACAACACTTATATCATTCTGGAACAATTTTTCCTTCCAAATATATTCCATGATATTTTAATTAGAGACTTGACTCATTAATTCTGAGACCTGTATGTTTTTTTGAGATTATCACACTTTATAGTAATCCTACTAGGATTTTGTTGTTTTTTCACTTGTAACCTCTGTTTAGAAGACCACTGTGCTACTACTTCTTTTTGGGAACAAAACCCATAGGTATTAGATATCTGCCTTTCTTTCACAGTCTTTCAGCTTAAACGTTTTTGCTACTCATCCTGACTTTTCAGCTAGACTCCTGTAGAAGTTCGTTGTGTCATCTGAATGTCTCCCTTTATAGCACCCTCCATAGGTGTGTTCTAGAGCCAAGTTTTGCCTTTCTTATTCATTTCAACTCTCAGAAATTCAGGGTAGTTCACTACATCTCATTATTTATTTAAGTTTTTTGTTTATTTTTATACAACAGTTGGTGTATTTCAAGGGGAGAGATCTATATCCATTACTTAAAATACTTCAAAACTTCATTTATCAATTTACCATTACAATGGGCAACCCATAAGTGATAAAATATGTTCATGGCATGTCTAATTCCTGGGTTTTTTGCTGTGTAATTTTACAATTATATGCTCCAGAATTAAAGTCATAAAAGTTTAGTTGCATCAGTAATATTTGGAAGCTGTTTTACATTCATCTAACTTCAGTTTTAATATTGCAAAACTTACCTCATTGAAGAAAATGTTATCTTCTGACAGTTAACAATTGTCTATAAGTTCTAACAGTTGTTATGCTCCGTTAGGCTCATACCATGAATTAAAAACCATTGTCATTAATGCATTTTTATTTGCAGTACATTCTGAAACCAGGCAGGATATTAAATATGAATAACGTTTTTTGTAAGTATTCTTTATCAGGAAATAATTCTTTTTTTCATTGTTTAAACTTCATTTCATGCCTTGAGATTACACGGAAAGCGGGTCATTCTCTCATACTTATCTGATAAGAGTGCATGAAGACAATCACACAATTTCAGAGCAGCAGTAGAGAAATTATTTTTCTTTTTTTCTTTTTTTTTACTAACTACTCAGCAACAGTTGGAAAAAAAATTGAGTGCCTGCTACTTGGAAGTAAATAATTAGAGTTTCTCAGGGCATTTACTTTTAAACTCCTCTTTTCAAAGTTTTAAAATACACCTTAAATTGGAAAACTTTAAAAGGACTTATGCTTGGGTGAATTTTTTTTGTTTTGTTTTTGATTGATGTACTTTGTATGATGTAACTGAGCACTAGAAATCTTGTCCATAAATATAAGGAAGAGAGATGCTTGAAGATGCTTAATTTTATTCTTTTTTTCTCTGTCTTTTCTTGGTTGACATATTCTTCCGACGATTTTATCAAGAGAAAAATGCCTTTTCAGTTCTGAGCAATATTATAATAAAATATTGTTATAGAAATTGTATGGGAATTGCAGGGGATTGGGCTAAGAGAAGAAAGGTAAACACACTCAAGTGACCTGCAGCTGGGGTATAAAGAAAGCACATGCATCTCACTAGTTGTTTTACTGACCTTGTGTGCTTGACAAGTAGAACCTCTGTGTTAGATAACATAGGCCTGAGGGAAACCCTATGGTACCTTATCATGTCTGAGACTCCTGCTTTGTTTTGAGAAAGAGCAGAGCACAGCAAGAGGCTGCGTTTACTCTAAGCCTTGAAATACAGGTGAGGGCAATCAGCCCAGCAATCTTCCAACAGGGCTGAACTTACCAGCACCTGCGTCCCCACTTAATGTCACCTCTGCCTGGGAGCTTAGGTACGACTTCGGAGATTCCCCAGTAGAGAGGTAACTAAAGTAAAATTTGCTCTTTGCAATTGCACTCGTGGCATCTGGCTCTTCTTGCAATATGCCTGTGCTTGTGCACACAGAAATTCTTCTCAAGTTTGCAGTGAAAATGTACTGTTTTTTTCTGTATTTCTCTGAAGGCTATCAGCTCTCTTTTTCAATTGTCCACTTCCATTCTCCAAGAATTAAAAAAAATTGGAGCGAAGGAAGACCATCAGCAGTGCTAGTCTGAATTTGGTGAGAGGAAGAGAGAGTTATTTGGCTACAAATAATTTCTATATTTTAATTTATCACAGGTAAATCTGTATCTAGGTTGTAGTAACTTATACATAGCCAGCTAAACATAAGCTTCAAAACTTCCATGGTCATTATTGAGAATCATGTTTAGAAAAGTAAATATTGACAAAATAGTGAAAGATAAAGGTATCTATGAAAACGAAGAACTGGGAAACTGTAGGCCTGTCTGCCTATTCCAGTTGCCAGAATGATGCTAGAAATTAATTGCTGATACTTACAAATAAAAACACACTGAAATGCATCCAACAAGGGTGAGAAAATGAAGAGCGACAGGTATCATAGTGCCACAAAGAACACATTGCATGAGTCTGTTTTCTTTCTGTGACAAGGTAACATGCTTTGTGGATAGGTGAGAAGCAGTAGATGTGTTATCTTGACTTGTGTCAGGGTTTTAATGCTTTTAGACTACATGCTGACAGACGACCTTGGAAGGCACAGTTCAGAATATGTGATGGATAACACTGGCTAGAAACCTGTTCGCAGAGATTAATTATCAGTGGTTCATAATCAAAACACAAGTATGTAGTGAGTACTGATATTCAATATCTTCAATTAGTACTCTGTAAAATGGAATACAAACTGTTTATTCGATTAACAGATCAAGCTATGCTGGGGAATTTACAAGCCCAGGCAAAGTTTCAGGCTCTACTCATTACTAAATTGCAAAGTATTGGTTACTTAAGTAAATACAGACATAGGATAAGGAACAAGCTGGTAATAGCTGTTTCCTAGAGAATATCTGAGGGATTTAAACAAAGCATAATCTCAGCCTCAATCAGAGATGATATACTGTTGCAGGACAGCTGGTTGCACTTAGAGATTTATAGGGATAAACACTGTTTCTAAGACATAGCAAGCTAATTTTTTTTACCTTTTACTATTGCTGTGGTCTAAGCTAAAGTATCACATGAAGTTTTGGGCTCTGCAATCGAAGAACAATGTTAAATAATTGTTGGGAATTCAGAGGAAACACGAAAAGTTAAACACTGAGCTTACTTAGGGGAGAACAATTGTCAAACACATCATGGATGGCTGCAAAAAAGCAGACCACTGTAATTTGGGATCTCAGTTGTAAAAATGCAAGTACCTTTCTATCACCTCACACGGATGATGCAAGAAATAAAGTACTAAACAGCAGTTAAACCTTTATATAACTTATTCAGTGAACAGGAAGAACAACATTGCTTAAAGATGAGTTATTTTACAGCTAAGTAGATTTTTGGTTTGGAAGAGAAATGGATATTGTTAAAATAAATATCATTAAATGATATGGGTATTTTTCATATTTTCACAGAAGAAAAGAGAACTAGGATTTATTTATTTTCTCTCATTGTAGACAATAGGAGCTATACTCTGACTTATTTTTACTTTGGGAGCAATTATAAGAGAGCATTGACCATGTTTGCTTCCGCAGAAGTACATTACATTTTTACAGATGTTTAGAAAGCTTTTAATTCTGGGCAATTTTGACTCATAACCATTTTCTAACAGGAAACAACGTAGCCCAGTCATTCCAAATGACAAGTATCCTAACTTATGTGTATGAAATAAAGCTGTGTGAAGGAAACCACCATCCCCAGTACGATATGAAGTCTGTATGTGTAACCCTTTTGGTGACATCATCCAGACCAAAATCTAAAGGGCAGTTGAAAGTTGTGGTTACACATAAGGATAAAAGGTCAGTCAAAAAAATACCACTTTTTGTTTGGCATTGCCACTATTTACTTAAGAGGAGAAACAACACTTCCTTTTCAATAACCTGTTGTGGGTCCCCTCATGGTTTGTGTGATCCAATTTTAGACATACTTAATAAATCTTTGGATAATAAAGCACAACCAAGTGGCAAGGAAAATCATTATATTCCTCCTTTTTCTGTGGAATTTTCAGCTGAACTCAGATTCCAATCTGCTGTAAATTTGGTGAGTAAAAAAGAAAATATTTTTCAGCAAATACTTTGAGAAATATGTATTTGTGTTGAAGTTTCACTGTGATGGTGTTTTTCCTACCAGCTATCTAGAAGATAGCTGCGTTTCTGATAAGCACATGAGCTATTATACATGAGAAGATATACAGACAGATGGGCTGTGAAATGATGCAGTTATTTTGATTTTCACTTTGCTTTGGACACGGTTTGCAAACAACTACTCTCTGATACTTCTGATACTTCCTTGATTATATTATTTTAGACCTCACTACAATAATACACAGAACTTTTCTATTTATTAAGGTCATACCACATTCTCAGACAAAGCAGGCTTTTTGTTTGATTGATTGGCTTGGGTTTCTTGGTGGGTTTGGTTTGGGGGGTGTGTGTGTGCGTGTGTGTGCTCTGTTTGTATGTTGTTTTGTTTTGTCTTGTTTTTTCTTGTATCCATCATGGAATAAGGTGTGTAATTATGGAGAAATGGGAAAAAATAGGCCAAAGACAAATAATCCATTCAGTGACTTTAATATAGATTGGAATATAAAATTCTTAATAAGCAGAACAGATTTATTTTTTTTTTAATGATTAGTCCTGCACTGGCCATTTTTTGGAAGAAACAAAACAACACCTGGAAAAATTGTATTTCCCTTCAATGTTGAAAAAGAAAAAAAAAGGAAAAAAGTAAAGCCTGCACAGTTAGTAAAGTATCAATTAAGAAAAATCACTTTAATAAAGTCAATGTTTAAAACTCTATTTTGCTTCCCAATCTAACACATTCTATTTGCTCTTTTATTTCCACCCTAATTCAAAGCAATGACTTATAGGTCATAATGTATGTATGGGGCGTGGGCAAAAAAGAGTCCAGAATGAACAATAAATATGTTTCTTCATGATGATTATGGTGGATGAAAAGCTGGACATGAACTGTCAATGTACACTTGCCACCCAGAAAGCCAACTGTACCCTGGGCTGCATCCAAAGGAGCGTGGCCAGCAGTTTGAGTGAGGTGATTCTGTCCATCTGCTCCGCTCTGGTGAGACCCCACCTGGAGTCCTGTGTCCAGCTCTGGGGGCCTCAGCGCAGGAAAGACATGGACCTGTTGGAGAGGGTCTAGAGGAGGCCACAAAGATGATCATGGGGCTGGAACAGCTCTGCTGTGAGGACAGGCTGAGAGAGTTAGGGTTGTTCAGCCTGGAGAAGGTTCTGGGGAAGACCTTATTGCAACCTTTCACTACTTAAAAGGAGCCTATAAGAAAGATGGGGACAGACATTTTAGAAGGATCTGTTACAATAGGACAGAGAATAATGGTTTTAAACTAGAAGAGGGGAGATTCAGGATAGACATGAGGGAGAAATTTTTTACGTCAAGGGTGGTAAAACACTGGCACAGGTTGCTTAGAGAGGTGGTAGATGCCACATTCCTGGAGACATTCAAGGCCAGGCTGCACAGGGGTCTGAGTAACCTGATTTGGTTGAAAATCTCCCTGCTCTATGTAGGTGGGCTGGACTAATTAAAATTTGAAGGTCCCTTCCAACCCAAACCGTTCTATGATTCTGTGATTCTATGACTGTTGATTTGAAACATACAAAAAATTCCCTCAAGTGTATTGCCTGTTTTTCGGTCAGGGGGACAACATTGTATTTCCTGCTATGTAATAACTCATCAAGAACTCACATGTATTGAAAGAGAAGAAAAGTATCTTCAACCCTATCCCCAGATTCATTACTGAGGTTTGGAAAAACAAAAATTTTCTGTTATCAGCCTGTGAGCCTCTTGTCTTTCTTGGTCTGTGGACTTCATTTGGAGGCTGCTATTCTAAGGAAAATATAATTGTTTCACAGAATCACAGAAT
>VWYH01002372.1:10480-26131 GCA_013399365.1 Pampusana beccarii | reverse complement strand
AATTGGGATGGGATGGGATGGGATGGGATGGGATGGGATGGGATGGGATGGGATGGGACGGGACGGGATGGGACGGGACAGGATTGGGTGGGGAAGGGACAGGGAGGGATGTGATAGGGTGGGATGGGCACTGGGGATACAGGAACCTTGGTGTGGGGCCAACTGGGCTGTGGGCTCCCCAGGGCGGGGGTGCTGGGAGGCTGCCCTCACTGCATCCCCTCCCCACAGCATCTGCACCGGGGGATCCTGGCGCTGTACTGAAGCCCCCTGCCCCGTGGCCGCCCTCTGCCCCCGGGGGCTGGTTCATGTCCCGGGGTCCTGCCTGCGCCGCTGTGACAGCACCGAACCCAACGGCACCTGTGCTGGCATCGCTGACGGCTGCGTCTGCCCCCCGGGGACCCTGTTCCTGGTGAGTGACCCCCTTCCAGGGGGGAGTGCTGGGGGGCTGGGCAAGTGGCAGGCTGGGGGAGCTGGGCATGGGGCTCTGGGGGCTGAGTGGCCAGGGGACACGGGCATCAGTGTCAGGGGTCCAGGGACCATGGAGCATCAGGGATGTGGGTGTGGGGGGTTGATGAGGGGCACTGGGGGGTCCCAGCCCTTCTGCTGGTTCCTGCCCAGAGCCCCCTGTTCCCCATGGCTCACTCGGGGGTCTCGTGCCAGCAGGATGGGCGCTGTGTGTCCCCAGAGGAGTGTCCCTGCCACCACGGTGGGCGGCTGTACCAGCCCAACGACACCATTGTCCGGGACTGCAACACCTGGTGAGACCCCCCCCAGCCCCCCGGGGGTACCATGGCTGTGCCAGCGCTCAGCTCCGTCCCCGCAGCGTGTGCCGGGGGCAGCGCTGGCATTGCGGCCGCGAGGAGTGCGCAGGGACCTGCGTCGCCACCGGGGACCCCCACTACATCACCTTCGACGGGCGAGCCTTCTCCTTCCTGGGGGACTGCGAGTACCTGCTGGCGCGCGAGGTCACCGGCCTCTTTGCCATCACCGCCGAGAACGTCCCCTGCGGCACCAGCGGCGTCACCTGCACCAAGTCGGTGGTGGTGGTGATGGGCAACACCATCGTGCACATGCTGCGGGGTGAGGGGCTGGCGGGGCCTGGGGTGGGTCCCCCATGGGGACGGGGACGTGCCGGGGGTCTCCACCCGTGACAGCCCTGTCCCGGCAGGGAGGGACGTGATGGTGAATGGGGTCTCGGTCCGACCCCCCAAAGTCTACAGCGGGTCTGGGCTGACGCTGGAGCGCGCCGGCCTCTTCCTTCTCCTGCTCTCCCGCCTGGGGCTGGCGGTGCTCTGGGACGGAGGTGAGACCCATGCGGGGGCTTGGGGGGTCCCTGGGGGTCCCTGGGCTGGCCGGGCCACGGTGGGACGCGGGTGCTGAGCACCATGCTGTCCCAGGCACGCGGGTGTACGTGCGGCTGGAGCCGCAGCACCGGGGCCGCGTGGCCGGGCTCTGTGGGAACTTCGACGGCGACGCCGAGAACGATTTCACCAGCCGGCAAGGGGTGCTGGAGCCCACCCCTGAGCTCTTCGGAAACTCCTGGCGCCTCAGCCTGCTCTGCCCCGAGGTCGATGGCGCCGACACGCGGCATCCCTGCACCGTACGGATGGGGACGAGGATGTAGATGGGGCACAAGGGTGGCTGCTTGGAGCTGGGGGGTGGCAGGCAGGGGGACAGCCCTGGCGCCTGGCTGGCCAATGGGTGGCATCTGATGGCAGCGCTGGCCCCCCAGGAAAGCCCCCACCGGGCGCCATGGGCCCGCAGGCGCTGCAGCATCCTCCGGCAGCGGCTCTTCGCGCCATGCCACGACACAGTGCCGTGCCAGCACTTCTACGACTGGTGCGTCTTCGATGCCTGTGGGTAAGTGCTGGCCCCCCATAGGGGGCTCTGCCGGGGTCCTGCAGCTGGGGGGTTCTGCCACCGCCACCTCACTGCACCCGCCGCCCCACTCTGCGCAGCTGTGACTCTGGGGGGGACTGCGAGTGCCTGTGCACGGCCATCGCCACCTACGCCGAGGAGTGCGGCCGGCGCGGCATCCACATCCGATGGCGGAGCCAGGAGCTGTGCCGTGAGCCACCACCCCCTCCGGCCCCTGTCCCCATCCCCATCCCTGTTCCAAGGGGGTCTGGGCTGGGGGCTGAGCTGTGCCCCACGGGCTGCGCTGGGCTCTGGGTTTTGTCCCACGGCTGATCCAGACAAGTGATGGGACTGGGGCGTCTGGGATGCCAGGGGGTGCAGGAACTGCTGTGGGGCCTTGGGGAGGGAGTGGGGCCAGGCAGCTGTGGGGTGGGGGGTCCCCACCTGGCCTGATTCTCCATCTCCAGCCCTGCAGTGCGACCAGGGGCTGGAGTACAGTGCCTGTGGCCCCCCCTGCCCCCCCACCTGCCGCAGCCTGGGCCGGGAGCCCCCCGAGCACTGCCGGAGCCTGCTCTGCCTGGAGGGCTGCTTCTGCCCCCCGGGGACCGTGCTGCACGGTGAGCCCTGGCGACGGCGTGGGGCTGGCGAGGGGCTGGTGTGGGGCTCTTGCGGGGCTGACGCGTCCTCCCCTCCCCGCTGCAGATGGCAGCTGCATCAAGCCCGTCGAGTGCCCGTGTTTCTGGGACGGCTTCGCCTTCCCGGCTGGTGCCGCGGTGCAGCAGGGCTGCAAGAACTGGTGAGTCCCAGAACGACAGTGGCCCAGCCATCCGGCACCCACCGGTATGGTGATGCCACACTGGCAGAGAACACGCCAGGGCTGAGCCGTCACCGTCCCCACAGCACGTGTGCAGCAGGTCAGTGGCACTGCCCATCCTCGCCGGATCCCTGCCCGGCCGCTCCGTCCTGTGCCGAGTGGGAGTTCTCCTGTCGCGCCGACGGGCGCTGCGTGCCGGGCGCCTGGGTCTGCGACAACGAGGAGGACTGCGGGGACGGCTCGGACGAGGTCTGCGCCCCGCGCTGCGCCCCGCACCAGCCCCGCTGCGCCGGCGGGCAGTGCCTGGCCTGGGGCGCCCGCTGTGATGGCGTCCCCGACTGCGCCGACGGCTCCGACGAGAGCGGCTGCGCCCCCCCGACCTGCGTCCCCCCCGAGTTTGGCTGTGCCAGCGGGCGCTGCCTGCCCCCCGAACGGGTCTGCGATGGGGAGCTGGACTGTGGCTTCGCTGATGACTCGGACGAGGCAGGTGAGTGACCCCACAGCCACCCCACTGCGGTGCCCGGGGCTCCTGGAGAGGGGGCATGTCACGGGGGTCCCAGAGCAGCAGAGTGCAGGAGTGGGCTGCAGGCCAGCTGTGCCCCATGGCGAGGGGGTCTGAGCCCCCCAACCCTGGGGTTTGTGCCCCACAGCGAGGGAGCCTGAGCCCCCCATCCTTGGGGGCTTCTGCCCCACGGTGCGGGTCTCTGAGGGGGGCTGGCCCCACGGCGGGGGTCCCTGACCGCTACCGCCACAGGCTGCAGCCCGAGCTGTGGGACGGGGGAGTTCCGCTGCGCAGTGGGCCGGTGCGTGCCGTATCCTCACCGCTGCGACGGCCACGACGACTGCGGTGACTCCAGCGACGAGCGCGGCTGCGGCTGCCCCCCCGGCCACTTCCAGTGCCCCGACACCCGGTGCCTGTCCCCATCCGCTGTCTGTGACGGCCACCGCGACTGCACCAATGGCACCGATGAGGCATTCTGCCCAGGTGAGGGGCTGTGGGGCTGGGCCACCCCCTGCAGACCCCCTGCCTGCAGCATCATCACCCCACGGGACTGTGTCCCCCCCAGACCGGGTGACCTGCGGCTCCGGGGAGCTCCTCTGCCCCGACGGCTCCTGCATTGGTGAATCCGCGGTCTGTGACGGTGTCCACGACTGCCGGGATGGCTGGGACGAGAGCCCGGCGGGGTGTGCGGCAGCACTGCCTGCTGCCGTGCCCACTGCACCCACCAACGGCTCGAGAGGTGAGGGGCAGTGGTGCCATGGGGCAGCCAGAGCCCCTCATAGTCCCCCAGACCCCCCCAACCCCCCACAGCTCCCCAGAGCCCCGGTGCTGGCATGGGGGACTTGCCGGGAGCACCGTGCTCTGTGCCAGGGTGGCACCCGGCAGGGATGGGGGTGCGATGGGGACTGCTGGGCCAAGCACCACCCGGTGACCCGCCGCCCCATGGTGACCCGCCACCCCATGGTGACCCGCCACCTCCAGCGCTGGCATGCGGCCCCTACGCCTTCACGTGCGGGAGCGGGGAGTGTGCGCCGCGGGGCTGGCTCTGCGACGGTGAGGCCGACTGCCGCGACGGCAGCGACGAGCTGGGCTGCACCGGCGGCTGCGAGCCCGGCCACTTCCCCTGTGCCCATGGCACCGACTGCGTCCCCTACGGCCACCTTTGCGACGGTGTCCCCCACTGTCACGACCGCTCCGACGAGAGCACCGACCACTGTGGTGAGCCCCAGTGGCGGTCCCCCTGGTGCCCCCCCTGCAGCAGCCAGGGTGGTGGGGTGCTCTCGGGTGTTCCCTTTCAGCGTCACACCTTGACGCTGCTCTGGCCCCGGCACAGGCTCCACCGCCATCCCGCCGTGCCCAGGGCACTTTGCCTGCGACAATGATGTGTGCCTCAACATGTCGAGGGTCTGCGATGGTGCCACCGACTGTCCCCAGGGCGAGGATGAGCTGGCCTGTGGTGAGGGGTTCCCCAGCGAGGGAGGGAGGAGGTGCTGGTAGCCTGCAGCTGGGGACAGCCACCCCACCATGGCCACCCCGTGTCACCTCCACAGAGAGCAGCGTCCCTGCCAGCAGGAGCAACCAGACTGGGGTTCCCTGTGCTGAATACACCTGTGGTGGGGGCGACTGTGTCACTTTCCAGCAGGTATGGGGGGCATGAGGACACCCCCACCCCTCCCCGTGCCACCCCAGGGTTCCTGTGGTGCTGTCCCCCCTTCCCCAGCTAAGTATCTCTCCGGTGCTGCAGGTGTGTGACGGGGTGCCGGACTGCGAGGCCGGAGTGGGGCCCCCCCAGGACGAGCAGGACTGTGGGGTGTGGGGGCCCTGGGGGCCCTGGGGCGCCTGCACCCTCTCCTGCGGCCCCGGCCTGCAGCGGCGCGCGCGGGGCTGCCTCCAGCGCCGCCCCGGTGTCCTGCATCGCTGCCGCGGGCCGGCCGCGCAGGAGCAGCAGTGCTTCCGCCTCGCCTGCCCCGGTGAGCGGGGCCTGGGGGTCCCACCGCCGGGGATGCCCAGGAGGGTCAGGGGGTTCCCGTGGGCGGGGTGCCTGGGGTGTTTGGGGGTTCCCACAGCTGGGGCTGCTTGAGGCGTTTGGGGATTCTCACTGCCGGGGGATCCAGGGAGTTCCCATGGTTGGGGTGCCTGGCAGATTTGGTGGTCCCTGTCGCTTTGGATGATTTGGGGGCTCCTGGGGCTGAGGCTACCTGGGTGGTTTGGGGGTTCCCATGGCTGGGGTGCCTGGGACATTGCAGGGTCCCTCTGGTTGAGACTACCTGGGGGGGTTGGGGGTTCCCATGGTTGGGGCTGCCTGGAGGGTTTGGGGATTCCCATGGCTGAGGCTGCCCAGGGGAGTGGGATGTTCCCACAGGGGTTCCCAGTCCCCTCTAGGAACACCCCAATACTCCTCTGTAGCATCCTGATACCTCCCTAGATCACTCAAATACCCTTTGGGACACCCCAATACCCCCCCAGGCACCTCAATACCCCATCTAAGGCACCATTATCCCCCACCCCCAGGACCTCAATATCCCCTGGAGAGCTCAAATGTCTCTTCAGAGCTCCCCAGTATTCCCCTAGATCACCCCAATGGGCTGCCCAAAGGCTCCAGGGGGGTCCCATGCCTGGAGTGATTTGGGGGATTCAGGGTTCCCCCCCAGGGCTGCCGGGGGAATTTGGGGTGTCCCTTGGCTAGCAGGACCCGGGGGCCTGGGAGAGTCCCACAGCTGGGGCTGCCCAGGGGTTTGGGGATGCCCTGGGGGGTCCCATTGCCGGGGCTGCTGGGGCAGGATCAGGGTCCCCCCCGGGCAGGGCAGAGCTGGCTGTGGGTCCAGGGGTTCCGGGGGGAGCACGGGTAGGGCGGGGCGGGCAGGTGGTGCAGGCGGGGGCTGCCCCCTCTCACCCGTCTCCCTCCTGCCCGCAGTTGACGGCTCCTGGGGCGAGTGGACAACCTGGTCCAACTGCACAGGGGGCTGCGGGGGGGTGCGGCTGCGGCGCCGGGACTGCCGGCCCCCCGAGAACGGCGGCCGCCACTGCGCCGAGCTGCCCGGAGCGTCCCCCGCCAGCCTCGAAATGGGTGGGTGCTGTCGGGGGGGCTCCGCGGGTCGGGTGGGCTCCAGGGGGGGTAACCCCGCTCCTCCCTCCCCAGGCGCCTGCGAGCCGGGGGGCTGCCCCAACGCCTCCGCCTGCCCGGAGGGGCTGCAGCCCCGGCCCTGCGCCCCCTGCCCCGCGTCCTGCGCCGACCTCGCCGCCGGCGCCAAGTGCCGGCAGGACCAGCCCTGCAGCCCAGGTGAGGGGACCGGGGGCGCTGCGAAGACCCCGGGGGAGCCCCTGCCTTGGGGTGGGGAGGGGCCGGCCGTGGCGCAGCCTCCACCCACCCTGCCCCCCTCCCCATCGCAGGGTGCTGGTGCGCGGCGGGGCTGGTGCTGGACGGCAGCGGCGGCCGCTGTGTGCCCCCCCGCGAGTGCCCGTGCCAGGCGGGGGGGCTCCGGTACCGGCCTGGGCAGCCGGTGAAGCTGAACTGTCGCCTCTGCACCTGCCTGGACGGGCAGCTGCGGCATTGCCGCCCCAACCCTGCCTGTGCCGGTGGGTCCCGCGGCGGCGGGAGGGGGGTGCCGGGACGCCCGCTGGCCCCGTGCCCCCCGCTGACCCGGTGCCCTCTCCACCGTGCAGTGCACTGCGGCTGGTCGGCGTGGTCGCCGTGGGGCGAGTGCCCGGGACCCTGCGGGGTCCAGAGCGTCCAGTGGTCGTTCCGCAGCCCCACCAACCCCGCCCGGCGCGGCGGCGGCCGGAGCTGCCGCGGCATCTACCGCAAAGCCCGCAGGTGGGGCGGGGGCCGTGGCGGGGGGGACGGAACGGGATTTGGGCTCCCCGCTGACCCCCTGTCCCGCAGGTGCCAGACGGCTCCGTGCCGGCAGTGCCAGCAGCAGGGCCGGCGGCGCGTCCCGGGGGAGCGCTGGCAGGGGGGGCCGTGTCGCGTCTGCCAGTGCCTGCCCAGCCTGGCCGTGCGCTGCTCGCCCTACTGCCCCCACCGCGCCGCCGGCTGCCCCCAGGTGAGGGCGGAGGGCTGGGGCAGCCCCCGGGCAGGGCACGGGGGGACCCTCCCTGCCGGTTGCGGTGACAGCGACGTCTCCCCAGGGCCAAGTGCTGGTGGAGGGCCGCGGGGATTCCTGCTGCTACTGCGCCCCGGCGGGTGAGTTGGGGGCGGCGGAGGCGGTGGCTGGGGGGGGATGATGAGTTCCCTGCCCGGGCACCGGCTGCACGGTGGCTGTCCCCGCGGCAGGTGACAACGGGACGGCCATTCCCCCCACGCTGACGACGGAGCCCCCCTCCGCTACGCCGGCAGAGCCTCCCGGCAGCCCCCTCCTCACCTTCCCGCTGCCTCCCTTCGGCGGTAAGCGGGACGCCCCTCACCGCGGGGCTGCGGGCAGGGTGCAGGCAGAGCCCGGGGCTGTGTCCCCCCCGGCTCCCCCAGCCCCGTGCCCTCCATCCCGGCAGATCCCTGCTACCGCCCGCTGGGCACCCCCTCCCTGCCGGACAGCAGCTTCGCCTCCTCGTCGGCGCAGGCAGGGACCCCCGCACACGCTGCCCGCCTGCACGGTGGCCACCCCGGGCAGGAGCTGCGGGGCTGGGCCCCCCCGGACGACGCCTACCCGGCGCTGCTCTCTGACCCCCCCTTCCTGCAGCTGGACCTGTTGGAACCCACCAACGTCACCGGTGGGTGCCTGTCCGGACCGCCGGGCGTTGCCGGCGGTGGCGGGGGGTGGCGGTGAGGGCGTGGGTGACGGGGTGGGTGACGGGGTGGGTGGCAGTGCGCACACGTGTCGCGGTGTCCCGTGGCAGGGGTGGTGGTGCAGGGAGCCGGCTCCTCCGATGCCTTCGTCACCGCCTTCCTGCTGCAGTTCAGCGCCGACGGCTCCCACTGGCACGGCTACCGCGAGGTCACCGCCGGTGGCCAACCCAAGGCCAAGGTGCTGCCGGCGCTGCGATGGGACTGCGGGTGTGGGGGGGCGTCGGGGGGTGCACAGGGCCGGCACCGGCCGCACGTGCAGCTGTGGGTGCACACAGGGGCCGTGCACATTGGTGCTCATGCACAGGCGTGCACACCCCTCTGCCCGTTCCTGCCTGCACACCCCTGCCTGTCTCCCCCGCTCCCCCCAGCTCTTCCAGGGTAACTGGGATGCTGGCACCCCGGCGGTGCGACTGCTGGGCCGCATGGTGCAGGCGCGGCACGTCCGCATCCTCCCCCAGGACTTCCACAACCGCATCGTCCTGCGCACTGAGCTGCTGGGCTGCCCCCCAGGTACCGGGGGGCCGGGGAGACTCTTCACCCCCCTGCCACGGGAGCCATCTCTTGCCCACCTCTGCCCTCTCCTCAAAGTGCGCCCTGCACAGCTCGGGGTCATGACAGTGCCAGTGACAATGACGATGCCAGTGGTGACGGTGACGATGCCGGTGACACCAAGCCAGCGCCCCTGCGGCGTGGGGGAGTTCCGGTGCAGAAACGGGGGCTGCGTCCCCGGGGGTCCCCACAGTGCCCTGTGCGATGGCATCGACGACTGCGGTGACTTCTCCGACGAGCTGCCCTGTGGTGAGCCAGGCGGGGGGGTCGGTGCCTCGGGGGGTCCGGTGCCACATGGGGCTGCCCTTGACGCCCCCCTGCCTGCCCCACGCAGGGCTGCCCCCCCCGGTGACCCCCTCAGCACGCGGGCAGTGTCCCCCGCCCCACTTCACCTGCCCAGGCTCCAGCAGCTGCCTCCCGGCGTCCCGGCGGTGCGATGGCATCGCCGACTGTCCCGATGGCACCGACGAGACCATCTGTGGGACCCTCGGAAGCACCAGGTGCGAGTGCCGGGAGGGCGGGTGTCCCGTGGGGACCAAAGGGGTCGGAGTGGTTCACCCCTAATTGCTGGCTCTGCTGCTTGCAGCCCCGTGGCCCCTGTGGCAGCCGGTGTCCTGTGGCCAAGCACCCAGCCACCATCTGTGTCCCCGTCCGTAGTGAGTCCTGGACGGGCTGGGGGGGCAGAGGGGGGACAGGGGGCTGCAGCGAGTCACGTCTGTCTGTCCCCACGCAGGTGTCCCTTGGGACTGGCACCCAGTTGTCCCCGAAAAGAGCTGAGTCCACTCCCCTAGGTATCGGCTGTGGGGCGGGGCGGGGGGCAGGACCTGGAGGGCCCCTGACACCCCCTGGCACCCTGCCAATGGGAGCCGCCCCCCCGGGGGTCTGCCCTCAGCCGAACGCCCGCTGTCCCCCTGGGTCACGGCACTGCCCTCCCTGGCGCTGACCCCCCGGGGTGAGGGACATCTCGGGGTGGGGAGGGGATCGAGGGCAGGCATGGAACCCCTAGCTCATGTAGCCCCCCTGGGAGCGGGACGGGGATGTGGGTGTCCCTGGGGTAAAAGGGGGAGTCAGTACCCCGGCTTGTGACTGGGGGTGCTGTGGGTTTAGGGATGCTATGAGCTGGGTGCTGTGCTCACCCCACACACGGGAGGGGGCTGTGCCCCCTGTGCCCCCTTCTTAGCTCCCCCAGAACCAGCCCTGCCCCGGCTGCTCTGCCCACGGGGCCAGTTCACCTGCGGGGTGCTGGGCTGCCTGGATGCGACCCTGGTCTGCGACGGGCGCCCCGACTGCCTGGACGGCTCTGACGAGGCCAGCTGTGGTGAGCCGGACCCCCCCTCTTGCGGGGACCCTCCTCCCTGGAGGGGCCGAGCCCCCCAACCCCGCCCATATGAGCCTGCCCACAGTGAGCCCCGCTCTCTGCCCACTCCGCAGGCAGCCCCCCCACCTCTGCCAGCCCCCTGGCNCCTGCGGCAGCGGGGGCTGCCTGCCCCCCGAGAAGCGCTGCGACCTGCACCCCGACTGCCCCGACGGCTCCGACGAGATTGGCTGCGGTATGTGGGATGGGGGACAAAGGCACGGAGCCCCCCCGATCCCAAGATGTCCTGCTCCTGGCCAACTCTGCCCCCCACTCCCTGCAACATCCAGCCACTTGTGCACTTGCCTGCCCTGCCCTGGGGAGCCAGGGAGCACTGGGGCTGGGGGGGCAACAATGCCGGGCGGATCAAAGTTGGGGTGCACCAAAGCTGGGGGTCCGAGGCTAGGGGGAACCAAGTTTGAGGGGTCCAAGGGTGGGGCCCAGGGACCGCTGGAATATGGGGACCCCCCGGGGCAGCCCTGACCCCCATCTCTGTCCCCCCAGTCGACTGCATCCTGTCCCCGTGGGGCGGCTGGGGCCCCTGCAGCCGCTCCTGCGGGCTGGGGGTCACCCTGCGCCGGCGGGCCCTGCTGCGGGGGGCCCTGCCCGGGGGGGGCTGCACCCACCCTCGCCTCGACACCCGTGCCTGCTTCCTCCGTGCTTGCCCAGGTACCTGCTCCCGGGCTGGGACCCCCACCACGGGCTGGGACCACCCGCGTCCCTGGGAGGGGACCCCCATCATGGGCTGGAACCCCCACGGACTGGGACCATCGTGGTCTGGGACAACCAACCCTGGGACAGCTGGGGGGTCCTTGCTGGCGGGGGGACACAGGGAGCCCATGCCCAGTGGAGGGGTGGCAGAGGGTCCTGGGGAGGCGGCGGGCCCAAGCTCTGGGGCAGCATGGGTGGGTGGGCGGGGGGTGCCTGCACCACCCCTCACCCCCAGTCTGCCCTCCAGTGCACGGCGCGTGGGCAGCCTGGGGGTCCTGGTCCCCCTGCGACGTTGAGTGCGGGGGGGGCGTGCGGAGCCGACTGCGGAGCTGCAGCGACCCGCCCCCCAAGAACGGGGGGCAGCCCTGCCCCGGGGGCACCCTCCAGATCCAGCCCTGTAACCTGCAGCCCTGCGGGGACCCCCCAGGTACGGGGTGGACGTGGTGACCCCCGCGAGGGCGAGAGGGGAGTCACGGAGTGGGGTTGGGGGGACAGAGACCCCATACAGGGGGCCAGGGGACTGGGGGGGACACACGTGGCACCCCATCCCTGAGCATCCCTGCTCGTCCTCCCCCTGCAGCCTGCGGCCCCCAGATGGTGTTTGTGCGGGCAGGGGACTGCGAGGGGGGGCAGGTCCCCCCCTGTCCCCAGACCTGCGGGGACCTGAGCACCAACAACACCTGCCAGAGCCCCTGCCAGGAGGGTGAGTGGTGGGGCTGGGGGGACACAGGGGGACATGGGGCGGGATGGGGGAGGCACGGTGAGAGCACGGAGGGCTGGGGGAACATGGGGGGAAGGGGATGGTACGGTGACAGCTGGGGAGCTGGGAAGGGTGGGGACACCGGTGCCCTGGGCGGCACTGAGGGGACACCGCCGGGCAGGCTGCTGGTGCCCGCCGGGGCTGTACCTGCAGGACGGCGGATGCGTCAACGCCAGCCAGTGCCAGTGTCACCTGCCCCGGGAGCGGCGGCGGCCCGGCGAGCTGTTCCTGCAGGGCTGTCGCCGGTGGTGAGCAGCGACCCGCGCCCCCCGCCCTGCCTGCGCCCGGCGCTGCCTGCGAGCCCTGCTGGGGGGCTCGCCAGACCCCCCCCGGGCTGTTTTGGG
The DNA here is from genome assembly GCA_013399365.1 of Pampusana beccarii. Classification (NCBI taxonomy): domain Eukaryota; kingdom Metazoa; phylum Chordata; class Aves; order Columbiformes; family Columbidae; genus Pampusana; species Pampusana beccarii. Next base: position 14,457 of record VWYH01002372.1, on the reverse strand, counting down.
GTGTTTCTCGCCCGTCCCCGCAGCTGAGCCCGGTGTCCGTTCCCAGTGTGTGCCAGGACGGGGTGGTGACATGCGAGGACGTGTCCTGCGCTGTGTCCTGCGGCTGGTCTGCCTGGTCCCCCTGGACCCGCTGTGACAGCAACTGCGGCGCGGGGACGCAGGAGAGGTTCAGGTGCGGGGGAGGGCCCCGGCCCACGGCGATGGCGCTGCCCCACGGACGGGGTGACAGCGCGACACCTTCCCGCAGGTCACCCTCCAACCCGGCGGCAGCCGCCGGCGGAGCCCCCTGCGCCGGGGAGCCCCGGGAGGTGCGACAGTGCCACCAGCCCTGCGACACCAGTACGTGCCCCCCCGGCCTCGTGGTGGCACCGGCGATGGCGGGGGCTGTGCCGGTGCTGGCATAGGGACCCCGGTGTCGCGGTGGCCCCTCGAGTGCCACGTGTCCGTCCGCGCCCAGCAGAGCCCGGCACCGGCTGGAACGCCTGGACGCCCTGGTCCGAGTGTTCCGCTCCCTGTGGTTCCGGGGAGCAGCGGCGGCACCGGACCTGCGCCCCGGCGGCACAGGGGGGGCCCGACTGCGCCGGCCCCCGCGTCCAGACACGGGACTGCAACGCCCATCCCTGCCGAGGTGAGTGTCCCGCTCCGGGACCGCGGCGGGCGGTGCCGGTGGGCGCCGGTGCCCAGCCCTGCCCGCTGTCCCCGCAGCGCGGTGCCCGGGGGACACGCGGTACCGGACGGCGGAGCAGTGCCGGCGCGGGGGGGGGCCTTGCCCGCGGCTCTGCCTGGACCGGGCCGCGGGGGTGGAATGTGCCGCGCTCTGCCGGGACGGCTGCGCCTGCCCCCCCGGGCTGCTGCTGCACAACCAGAGCTGTGTGCCCCCCGCCCGCTGTCCCTGCCACCACCGCGGCCGCCTCTACCAGCCCGGGGACACTGTCGCCCTCGACGCCTGCAACAACTGGTGAGGATGCGGCCGCCGCGGTCCCGCCCGGGGGTCTCACCCGGGGGTCCCCGCCCGACGTCCCCCCCGCGCTGACCCTCCTCTCCCACAGCACCTGCACGGCCGGGGTGATGGTGTGCGGCACAGAGCCCTGCCCAGGTACCGCCGGGATTGGGTGGGGGTCCTGGGGTGTGCACGGTGATGGGGGACACACAATGCTGGAGGGGACACAAAGTGCTGGAGGGGACACACGCTGGGGTGCACCGTGTCCCCCTGCCCAGGGGAGCCACCCCTGCCCGGCCTTGCTGCAGTGACAGCCCTGGCCTGGAGGGTCCTGGTGTGGGTGTCCCCAGAACGGGTGCCCAGGGTGGGTGACTCTCGTATGGGTGTCGCTGGGGTTGAGTGCCCAAGCAGTGGGTGCCCGCAGGGCTGGCACCCTTGGGTGTTCCTGCAGTGAGTGTCCCCACGATGGGTGCCCCCAGCAGCTGCCTGACCCCGAAGTGGGGGCGTGGGGATGTGGTGGGACCATGTGGGCCGAGGACACGGGGCTGCAGGGGGCAGCAAGCAGGGAAAGGGAAGCAGGTAGCACGGGGGGGCAGAGGGTGGCGCAGGGTGCATGGAGTGGCGCAGGGTGGCAGTGCGGTGCGGTGTCACGTGGTGAAGTGCGGTGCCGTGCGGCGCCATGGGGCAGAGCAGATCCCCCAGGGCCCTCTTTCCCACGGGCTATAAGTGTCGGGGCTGGTGCTGGCACTGGTGTATCACCGGCTAAAGCCCCCGCTGCTGGTGAGGCCAAGGCACCCCATGCTATCCTGCTCTTCCCCCCGTGCCTGCAGAGGTGCCATGGGGCGCACAGTCCCCATGGGGCGCGTGGTCCCCATGGGGGCCCTGCAGCGTCTCGTGCGGGGGGGGCGAGCGGCTGCGCCGGCGACAGTGCCAGCAGCCGGTGTGCCCGGGGCTGGGCCTGGAGAGCCAGATCTGCAACACCCAAGTGTGCCGGGGTGAGTACCAGACCCCCGCCCTGCCCCACACCCCAGCCCCACAGTGCAGCCCCCCAACCCTGCCGGTGCTGAGCCCGGTGCTGGCGCAGAGGCGGGCTGCCCGGCGGGGCGGCTGTACCGCGAGTGCCAGCGCGGCGAGGGCTGCCCCTACAGCTGTGCGCAGCTGGCCGGCCGGGTGGGCTGCGTCTGGGGGGGCTGCCAGGAGGGCTGCCACTGCCCCCCCGGCACCTACCTGCACCGCGGTGCCTGCCTCTCGGTGAGCCCCTGCATCCCGTGGTGCTGCTCCCCCAATCCGGACCCCCCTCTGTGGGGAGACCCCCGGGTGCTGCCTCCTCCTGCTCTGGGCTGGGGGGGGGTGCTCGACCCTGCTCACTGGGGGGGGGGCAGATGGGAGGTTCCCAGAGTGCTGGGTGTTCCTTGGGGTGGTGGGTGCTGCTTGGAATGGTGGGAGCTCCGTGGGATGGTGGGTGGTCCTCCGAGCAGTGGGGACTCCCTGGGTCCGTGGGTGCTCCCCGGGGAGATGGGGGCTCTCTGGGATGGTGGGTGGTCCCCAGGATATTGGGTGCTCCCCGGATCCATGGGTGCTCCCCAGGGTAATGGGGGCTCCATGGAACCGTGGGTGCTCTCCTGGGTGGTGGGGGCTCCCCAGGGTGATGGGTGGTCCTTGGGGCGATGGGTGTTCCCCGGGACTTCGGGTGCAATGCAGGAGTGTCCCTGCGTGCTGACGGCGGAGCTCCTGTGGGAGCTGCAGAATGGTTCTGCCACCCCACCGCCCCCCCCTGGCCTGGGCACCCACAGCCCCCCGCTCATGCCGGGCCAGGAGCTGCCCCCAGGCAGCACCATCCAGTTGCGCTGCACCAACTGGTGAGTGCCCGGCACCCGCTGCCTGTCCCTGTCACCCCATTTCCCATCCCTGTCACCCCACTGCCCATCCCTGTCACTCATCACCCAGCCCCTGTCCCCCGGCCCCTCCCTGACGCTGCCCCCCCCGCAGCACCTGCCTGCACGGCCGCCTGCGCTGCTCAGAGCCGAGGTGCCGGCGGGACGGGGGGTTCGGGCCCTGGGGCCCCTGGAGCCCCTGCTCCCCCAGCTGTGGGGGGCGGGGGGTGACGATCCGCCAGCGCGGCTGCACCGACCCCCCGCCCGCCAACGGGGGCCAGGACTGCGTGGGACCCCGCACCGACAGCAAGTACTGCCAGAGCCCCGGCTGCCCCGGTGGGTCACAGACCTGTCCCTGTCCCTTGTGCCGTGGGCCACAGCCCCCTCCCCGTCCCCTCTGCCCCACGGGGTCGTGGATCCCACCGCCCCAGCCCGGCGAGGCTGGATCCTCCCAAGGCGTGGAGATCGAGGGGTGCGGGGGTGTCACGGTGTTTGCTCTCCCCACACAGTGGTGACCGTCCCCACACCGGAGCCCAGCCCCACTGTCCCAGGTGAGGGCTGTGCAGGGAGGGGGACACCACCTTGGGACCCCCGACTCGGGGAGATCCAGGATTTCGAGGGGACTCGTGCTCTCGGTTCACGGCGGGGCTTCATCCCGGCGCAGGCACCGAGGAAGAGGAGGGTTTCGGCCCCTGGTCCCCCTGGACCCCCTGCTCCAAGACCTGCACCCTCCCCGAGGCGCCTGCCACCAAGAGTCGCAGCCGCTCCTGCCGCCGGGCCGGGGGCTGCAGGGGCGAGAGCGCCCAGCAGTGGGTCTGCAACCTGCCCCACTGCTCAGGTGGGGCTGGGGGGTCCCCCTGCCCGCGCTGGGGGCTCTGCCAGGCTGTAGGTGCCATCCCCGCTGTCCCCACAGCTGTCCCCCCCTGCCCGGACGGGCGCTGCGCCGGCCAGGACTGCTGGTGGACGCCGTGGGGGCCGTGGGGCGGCTGCTCCCGCAGCTGCGGGGGGGGGCAGCAGCTCCGCCTGCGCGCCTACAGTCCCCCCGGGCCGGGGGGCCGCTGGTGCCCCGACATCCTCAGTGCCAACAGCCAGAGCCGCGTCTGCAACCCCCAGGCCTGCAAGGGTGGGGGGCCGGGGGGGAGAAGGGGGATCCGGGAGGGGCA